>PVKA01029380.1:0-28362 GCA_004027165.1 Ctenomys sociabilis
TTTTTCTGGTTTCTTTTGTCATTTATTTCCAGTTTCATTGCATTGTGGTCAGATAATATCCATGGGATAATTTCTGTTTTCTTACATATAGTTAAGCATGATATATGAACTAGTATGTGGTCTATTTTAGAAAGTGACCCATATGCAGCTGGAAAATAAAAGGCTATTCAGCTGTGGTTGGGTGGAACACTCTGTATATGTCCACTAAGTCCATTTGTTCCAAGCTGTGTTTCAGTTCTGCCTGTTCTTTGCTAAATTTTTATCTGCTTGACCTATCTTTTATGGGATAAGTGTGTGTTAAGGTCTCCTGTTAAGATTATGGTCTTATTTATTAAGGTTTTCATGTCCGTTAAGATTTGTTTTATATAGGTGGGTGCTCCCATGTTTGGTGCATTCGTATTTATGAGTGTTACCTCTTCCTCTTGAGTTTTTCCCTTAAGCGGTATATAGTGGCCTTCTTTATTTTGTTTAATTATTCTTGGTTTGAAGTTGAGACTGTCTAAGAACAGGATTGCTACTCCTGCTTTTTTCTGAGGTGCTGGGGCATGTAGTATTGTTTTCTATCCTTTGACTTTCATCCTATGAATTTCTTTATGAGTTAAGTGTGTTTTTTGTACACAGCATATTGTTGAATTTTGTTTCCTAATCCACTGTGCCAGTCTACTTCTCTTAATTGGTGAGTTGAGTCCATTTACATTGACGGTTATAACTGAGAGGTGTTGAATTATGATTGACATGTTATTTACCTCCTGTTGTTTACTCCTTTTTGTCCTGTGTTTAATTGTTGTCCTATTTTGTGGGTTCCTTCTGTTCTCGTTCGTGGAGTTCTGAACATTTTGGTCCCTCTCTAGAACATCTTTCAGTAGTCTGTGTAGGGTTGGCTTTGCTGTCATGAAATTCTTTAGTTACTCTTCCTCATGGAAGTATTTCACTTCTCCATCAAACTTGAAGGAGATTTGTTTACATAGAGGACTTGAAGTACTCCCCTCCATGCTCTTCTTGCCTTCATGGTTTGTGCTGAGAAGTCAGCCATAATTCTCATGAATTTTCCTTTGAATGCGATCTGCTTCTTTTCTCTAGGAGCTTTCAGTATATTATTCCTATGCTGGATTTCCGGGATCTTGACTATTTTATTTCTCAGTGTGTTTTTAGTTGGGTTTAGGTTGCTTGGCATTCTGTATGCTTCAGTTACCTGGATGTCAGATTATTTCTACATATTTGGGAAATGTTCTGCTATTACTTCTGCTCATATTTCTTTAATGTCATTTGTATTGAGTTCTTCTTTCTCATTGATACCTATTAGTCTCACATTGTTTGTCTTTGCATCATCTTGAAAATGATGAATTATTTTTCCTGCATCCCAGTTGTTTTTAAGAGATCTTTCCTTACTTTTTTACTAGCTGCACCAGCGTCTTCAATATCTGAAACTCTCTCTTCACTTACTGAAATGGTTTTGTAAGCTTGTGGTTGAGATTTTAAGCTTCTTTTCCTATAAGAATAGGTAGAATTCTGTAAGACACAAGTGTAGACAAAGATTTCATGAATCAAACCCAAGTAACATTGGAAATACTACAAAGAATAAACAACTGGATCTCAGCCTGTTAAAAGGCTTTTACACAGCAAAAGAAATCATCAATAGAATGGAAAGACAACCCATAGAGTAGAAAGATTTTAGCCAGTTGTCTCAGACAAAGTACTAACATGTAGAACATATAAAGAATAGGAAAAAATCACACACACCAAAATTTAAAGACCCAGTCCAAAAATGTTCATCTAAGATTAATACATATTTCTCAGATGTAGAAATTCAAGTGGCAAATAAATATATGTAAAAGTGTACAAGACTTTCATCATCAAAGAAATATAGTGACAGGAGCTGAAGCAGCAGCTCAGGTTGTCTCCATTCCCCCACTCCTGTCACCAGTTGACTGCCTGGGTTCCCTATAGTCCTGGTCCTGCCATGTCCCAGAAGCAAAAAGACAAGAACCATTTGAGGGAAACTGGTGAAGAGAAGTGGGACAAGCAGTAGAAAGAAGGTACTTTTCCTGAGGGAGCTGAGAAGCAAAGCTAATATCCAAACATGGGACAAAAGCCTGAAGTGTCCGACTTCCTCATGAGGAGACTCCAGAAAGGACAAAAGTACTTTTCCTCAGGAAAAGTACTGAAACATGGTCAAAGCCGACTTAAAGAATAAGCAGCTGCCAAGTGCAGGACCAGACATGAACCCGGTGACTGGTGATCACATTCCCACCTACAGGATCTGCTCCAGAGAAAGCCCTCCCTCATCACCAGCAAGCTTGCAGCGTAGCCTGGGCCTTCCTCTGCTCCCCTTACTCATCCATCAGACTTTTCTATGTCATAGAGGGATGGAGTGGGCCCCTACTCAGGTCTTCTTAGCTTGCTAATGTTGCAAACTCCTTTTCTTTCATGAGAAGCTGTGGAGATACACTTTCTCCTTTTGGAGAATATGCCCCCAAACTGGTTAGGCTGAGCCTCGGCAGTTGTGGCAGTTTAATAGTGGCAGTTGAACATCCCCAGACTAAGCTAACATAGTTGTGAAAGGTAGGTTGAATGAGACATTCTGTTCTTCTAAATGTTTTGTCCCTCAGGCTCCTATTGCTTCATGTTTCCATCACGGCAGATTGAAAGAATCCTCCAAAAGGAAATTGATTAGCTTGCCTAAAACTGTAGTGCCAACTTAACTTCCTTATCTAGTGTACCTCACAGCTTGCCCTGAATCTCAGATAATATAAAGCTTGGTGAACATTATTCATGAGGTTGGCACCTTCTCTCTCTTCTAGTGTGTTGCTTCTGAATGTGTTGTGGGAGTGTGGAAAGAGCACTGGCTTATGAGTCAGGCTATCTGGTGTCTAGTTCCACTCAGTCTTGACAGCACCTTGGGCAAGTCGGTCGGCTTCTCTGGATTTCTGTTTCCTCATCTTTAAAATGGAGTTCAGTATGTATAAAATTCATTTTGCTTCTCAACTCCTGTACCTGAAAGCACAAAAACTATAAAACTCAAAGTGAAGAAAGCCCATGAGTGAGCCTCTGTTCTATAATCTTGGGAAAGTACTCTAGAGGGGAATCACTTAAAGTCTACATGGTGAAGGAGGATGTGACTTTGTGACTTTGAAGTCTATCAGTTCAGGCAACAGAACTTCATAGGTATCTTAGGTTTGAGGTTTTGAAAAATTTCTTAAGCTAGCCATGGCGCCAGGTGCAGTGCCACACCTCAGTCAGAGGCAGGCTAAGACAGGAGGATCGAGTTCTGGTCCCATGTGGGAAACTTAAAAAGGGCTGGGGTTGTAGCTCTGGTAGAGCACCCTGAGGTTTGAGCCCTAATATATGAAAACTTCTTGTCTGTGACACCACTCACTTTTCTAGCCCCCATCTGGACCTTGGCCACCAAAATGCTTCTCAGGTCACAGAGCTGAGGAAATGTGAGTGGTCATGTCGCTGTGATGACAACCCTATGTAATCCTACTTAATCAAAGTCCAGGAGTGTTAGGAAAAGAAAAGTGGTAGTGTTGCTGCAGCAGTGCACGGGCAGGTTCTTAGGATACAACCTACCTGAGAGGAAGTAGGGAAAATGGTCGTTGAGGCAGGCTGACTGAGAAAGCTGCCTTCCTAGAGCTTGGTAATCTAGCTCTCACATGATAAGGTCTGTCAGGTGGAAAAAAGGGGTTGTGATGACTGGCATCTGCAGTCTGATTATTGTTAATTTGGTCTGAATCTTAGGAGTGCTTCCTACTAGTTGTGACAAACAGGGTCAGGGTAAAGAAGTAACTGTGGAAGACAGCAAGATTCTGTAGTCCTCTTGCCTTTCCAGCTCACAAATGCTGACCGCCAGCCACTTGTCCATTGAGGATGACTGGCCAGCTTGTTCCTGGAGTGTGGGGGTGGGGGAACAAGGTCTGTGTATGTCCTGACTTCAGCTTTTGGGCTATCATTCAGATTGGATAGGAAAAGGCTGTTGAGGAAGGAAGGGAGAGAGCAGGATCCCTGGCTCCCTCCTCCAAATTCCTTGACTGTCACTTGTAGTTGTACATAATTTTTTGTGTTTCTTGCTCCATTCCCCCCTACTATCATCCTTAATCTAAAGTTCATGTGGCTGGAGAGAAAACTTTATCTCAAGCTCTCACAGACAGCAAACTGGTCAAGCATTGGCCATGACTCATCCACATGGATGACACAGACAAAGGATCTACAGAATAATGTACAGGACTTCAAGATAAACCCTGAGGGGACTTCACTGACCACATAAGAAACATAAAGTACATGTGTGGGTATATAAGTCTTGCTCTATCTAGGTCTTAACCATCCAGCAGAAAAGTATAAAAATGACGTATACGTTGCGGGGCCATAATATTAAGCTGAGCTGTAAGTGGCTATGGTCGACAACTTCTTTGAATAACTCACTATTGTTGTGGAATGCTGGTCTGTGTTGGATTGTGTTGTTGAGTTCAAGCACCTAAGTTAGTTGAATGACAATGGAGTGCCCACCTTTGACAGGTGTAGACAAAGGAAAGGGTATAGAAAGGAAGAATCATGATGTGTGGGTATGAACAGTACAGTTGGGATAGATAACGCTGTGCTTCTACATAATCCTATGAGAGGCAAGATTTGCACTAATGGTGGTTGGACAGGATATTATGTCAGCTTCTAGTACTACAGACAACCACTAGGAAAATAACATGATAGAAAGTATTAATTATTGAATCTTTGATGTAATTCAGGTATAAAAAATAAGATACGCAAACAGCTATACTCTCTTTATTTACTGATAAGAGACATACGGTATAATAATGTCTGTAAGTATAATATCATGTATGCACCTTCTATGATACCAAAACATTATGAAAAGTTTGCAGTTTATTAATTTATCAAATCCATCTTGTCAAGGTATCTTAAAACTGTCTCATTGATATTTGTACTTCAATAAAACAAAAATTAAAAAAAAATAAAGTCCATGTGGCAAGAGAAAAAATGCTGAACATCACTATATAGTTTCCTCAACTGGCCCAGCTATAGATATGTCATGTTGTTATCTATCTATCTATCTATCTATCTATCTATCTATCTATCTATCTATCTATCTATCATCTATGTATAACTTTTATACCTTTAAAAAAAGAAGTAGGCCACTGCTGTTATGAAGCTTATATACTACAGATAGCAATGTCAGAGAATAATAAATGCTATGCTATCCTATGCTATGCTATGCGACACTTTTTAAGCCTAAAAAAAGAAAGGATTTTAAATTGAAATGGACTATTTCTTTAGACAACACAATCAGAGTCAGTTTCTCTGAAGGGGTAACATTTAATTTGAATAGAGTTACTGAGCCTATTTCAGGAACTGAGACTTAGAACCTGAATATTTTTAAATGAAATGCAGCCACTAAATGCATCAGGAATTTACCAACCCATGTTTACTTCATAACATTGTGCTATAGTAACAACCTCCAGACTATTTAAGGACCTTTGTCTTTAAAAAGGCTGTAGTTTCTAACTTTAGAAAATGCAGATACTTCCAGCTATACCTTGCATCTGAAATATTCTCTGTTTTGGTTTGGATCAAAGTCATGTGTTCACAAGTGGGGCTTTGGGAAAGTTATCAAATCATGGGGCATTAACCTCATCATGGCTGATATGCCATGAAGCAGGGCCTAGCTGGAGAAAGCATGTACCTGGAGGTGTAACAGCAAAGTTCTCTGTGCTTCACTTTGCATTGCTTCTCCTCACTTCTCTCCCTGGCTTTGTTTCCTGGCTATGTAAGGCAAGGTGCTTTTCCCTGCCACGCCCTTCTGTTTATACCTTGGAGCCAGTGGCCATAGACTGAGACCACTGAAACTGTGAACCAAAGGCAGAAAACAGACAGATTAACCTCAGGTTACTTAGAAGAGTTACCCTTAGAAGAGTTAATGCAGAAGGAACTACCTAATTTTACTGACTCAGATTGACTGAATCCTTTCCAATTGGTTGTCAAGAATATCCTGTTTGAGGATTTCTTTGTTTTTTTAAAGTTTGATCACGTAGTACTTAACTGTGAATAGCTCCATTTTGGATTGGTTTGGGCAGGAGCTCAAAGGTCTCCATAAACTTTGTTTCACAGGGGGGGGAAAAGTGTTTGTTTACTAAAGAAAACTCATAGACCAGCTTTGTCACACAATAGTCACAAGTGTAGAACTCATACTAGGTAAATATTCTTTAAACCATATTTTTGTTTTGTTCAAAAACGAATGTAAAAATCTTAAATTTCAAAAGCTATAGAATGAAATAACAGTAACAAGGGAAACAAAGGAGAAGAATCTTGATTTAAAAAGTGAGAGGCAACCAACAGGTAAGACAATATTCATATTGATGGCTTCAGGACTGGAGTCTAATAACTGCAGTCCTTACACGATAGCATTTCTAGTGGATCTTCTAGTTTTCCTACAAAAAGAAGAGATACTGTAACCAACCAGAAGGGGGTCCAACCAATCTGAGTCAGCATTTCAAAACCTTTTTAACTTCACCAGAAAAACGACTCTGAAATACCAACAGTGTACCCACGTACACTCCCTTTGGCCTGTAAAGCCAATCAGGTTGTGGGACCACTATTTCACAGAATGGTATGGCCCCTGGATTCACAAATCAGAAATAAAGGCCAACTCAAGCTGTCTTACGGAGATTTCCGTGTTTCTCTTCCTCTGGCCAAGTGATCAGTTGGTAACTTGTGGGGTCAGGGTGCAGCCATGCAGCCACCCACTGCTCCCTAACAACAGGTTCAACAGCTAGAAAGTGCTGGAGCCTCCCTCCTCTGTCGGGATAATGACTCTGGCTCACAGTTACAAGCCTGGGGTATCCATTTCCCTCAGGGAAGTGCATCGTGTTCTGAAACTTCTACCTAAAATACGTTAACTTCCTCCTCAGGAGTCGCAGCCAGTTAGAAAGCAAGCAAACGCCCTTGTAACCTAAAGATTCCCACCAGACGCACTCGAGCTCCTGCCCTCCCTTCGGGGAGAGGCGATGAAGGGGCGTGGCCCGGGGTGCGACGCCAAGTGACCGCGGGGGCGGAGCCATACGAGAACGGAGGGCGGTGAGCGGCAGAGTCGCGCGATCTGCCGTCATATCAGCTTATGGCGCCGGCCGCTGATTGGCTGCCGCCCCTGCGTCAGGCTCAGGCTCTTAGGTAGGGCGTGTGGGCAGGCGACGTCTGCCTGTGCGCTAGGCGAGGCTGCGCAGTGTAGGGGGTCGTGCGTCCAAAGCAGGTATCCCTGAGGCGCTGCGCGGCGCGGGCGCGGGCGCGGGAGCGCGGGGCAGCGCCCGAGCGTCTTTTCCCCGGTGTCACCGGGCTGTTGCCGGCCTGCCAGACTCCGGGCCGGGACCGGTGCGTGGACACCTCAGGAGGGCGTGCTGCAGGGCGGGGCGGAGTGAGCCCCAGGGCTGGAGCGGGTTTGGGCCGGCGGGAGGAGGCGAGCGGCGCCGGCGGTGGAGCAGACGGGGCGGCGCGCGGCCGGCGGTGGGGGCCCCTGGCGTGCGGGCAAAGACAGGCACGGAGCCTGATGGGGCTGGCAGGAGGAACACCCGCTGTTCGCTGGGGGCTGTCGTGGGAAGTGTGACCCCTGGGCGCTGACTGACTTTGCACCTGAGTTCCTGCTTTCGGGGACTGATTGTCTGTGTCTCTGTCTCTTTGTCGGTACGAACATTGAACTCCGGATCTTGTGCTTTTCAGGCAGGAACTTAAGCCACTGAGCCATTTCCCCGACCCCTGGGAGCGATTTTTTTTTTTTTTTTTTTTTTTTTTAAATGCAAAGGAATTAGACAGAAGAATCTGTGGTTTCTGCAATGTAATTAGAATGCTGTGAAGGCAAGGCAGAGTTTCAGACGATTCGAGGGGTTCGGGAGATTAAAACTGCTGTGTCCTGGCATCTCTGGGAATACTTAGGAAGGTGGTGTAGGTGGGGAACACCTTGCCTCCGTGGAGGAAGTTAGCACACACTGCAAAGTTTGTATCAGGCGGGTTTTACCCGAAACTGACTAGATTGCCACTTCTACATCACCAGCATTTCTATTTTAGTTCCTTATGATAGATATCTAATAGTAAATGTATGATCTTTAATCATTTATAGAGTCCTTTTCTGCTCGTTATATAATTCCTCAGTGGCATATGTGACATCTCGAGACGCAATGTAATAGCTAGAACAGGCTGTGTGGAATGTACTGTACAATTGTTACTGGACGCATTATTTAAATATTCCTGATTTCAATTTCCGATATGTGTGGTGAAAATTAGTATAGAAGTATGTGCATGTAGAGTTGGGAGAGTTAGATGATGTTGTAATAACATGATTCTCAATAAGTGTTACTGTTTTATCTCTACTTTTAAAGTTAAGCAAAAAGGGATAAGTAGATTTGGTCACTCTGAGCCAAGTAGTGTTTTGATAACTGTTTTAAGAAAGGTCTGTTTCTGCAAAGGCCAAGTAATATTTAACATAAACATCTGTTTAAAGCAGTAGTATTTGGACCCCAACCAAAAAGGGAATGATCCCTTAAAATTATTTGAACTTAGAGACTTGTTGAGTTTGTAAATGTGAGTTGAATAGTTGTCACAGTGGTGTGGAGGCAGCAGGACTTGGGTGGAGTGCAGGGCTTGTGCAAGAGCACTGCAAGTGTTTGAAATCCAGCACTGGCCTTCATTTGCTCTGTGGCCTGGGGCAGGGTTCTGGAATTTTCTTGGCTCATCTTCTTCATCGGGGTAATACTAGTATCTGACTCTTGGAGCTTTTTGCAAGAGTTCAGTGGGTTAATGTATGTAACAGTAAATATTAATTATAATCATTATTTTGCAAAGAAAAATCAAATGGCACCTTTTCCGGCCGTATATTAAAGTAGTTTTCACTCAGCTTTTCTCATGATAGTAGTAGTAATAATTCCTTTTTGTGACTATCTTCTGAGTGTTGACAGACTACGTAGTTCCTAAAGCCTACAATTTTATCACTTAGGTATATTGTCTGTTTATACATATGAGTTGGAATATAAACTTACTTCAAAATTTAATTGTAGTTTTGAGATTGTATCCATCAGGTATTTTTGGTGTTACATGGGTATTTGTGAATATATTCAACAAATATAATTAATTAAAACCCAAACCTAAAAATAGTGAGAACAGGTTTTGTGTCATAGTATTGGAACTACCTCTCCCTTAACTAAGGGACATTTCCTCCTCCTAGGCACTGATTTACTGTGCAGGGAGTATACAAATTAAAACTCTTTGTGCAGTTTTAGAAGGAAAATTAGTCTTTCTCAGGTTATGTGGGAATTTTCTTTTCCCCATATAGTGGCCTATATATTGAGCAAATCCCAACCTTTTAAATGTTTTAATTTTGAGACAGTGTCTTGCTAAGTTACTATTTGTGCTTAAACTTGGCAGTCCTCCTTCCTCAACTTCTTAGAATGCAGGGTTTACAGATGTGTGTTCACATGCCCAGCTGAGAGTTTTTTAAAGTGAAGGAGTGAGATTTTGTTAAGGTTTTATTTATGTCTGATAATAAGACTGAATAAAGAAGATTCCTGGTACATGTTTGAGTTCATATTTTGGTTGTATCATGCTATTCTGTATGGACAGTATGTATTGAATTAGGGATTGGTGGCATTACAGAGTGTCCATATTACTTAATGATAGTTGAAAGCAAGATTTTTTTCTTTGTGGTATGAGAATGATTCATATTCTTTTCCCTGCCTTGTAAGTCCTGTATAGTGCTCCCATTTGCTAGTCAGTGATAGTGAGCCAAACATCCCAGTCAGCCACCCTATCTTCAGGAGAAACAGCTGAAACTGTACAGTGTTTGGTGTTGCTGATGTAGAATTTTCAGAAGGATAGGTATATTAAAGATATTTTCAGTTTATTGGAACCTATTCCCAAGGAGTGTCTGTGTAGGTAGCATGTAGATTAGCTCAGTTCTTAGCAACCTGTAGTGATATAGCAGCATCCTTTCTAATTATGAGTGTGTATGTTCTCTGGAGTTACTTATATGTGTGAATACCTGCTACTAGGTGTTACATTTTTCTTTCTTTGAAAAGTAATGAAGAAAGTCTGAAGTTCATATTATAAGTAGTAATCGAAACTCATAAATAATGAGCTTCTAAAATTTGGTTGTAAAGAAAAAACTAACCAACTCAAAGAGAAAACGAGTAAGGGATTAAAAACACACCATTCACAGAAAAACTATTGGTGGTTACCCATACTCATAAGGTTAATCTAGATTAAATGTACATCAAGTTGGTTTTCTTTCCTGTTAAACTGATGAATGTCCAAAAAAATTTTTTTTTATTTTTATTTTTTCCTTTTTTATTTTTGTTTTATTGAAGTACAGATATCAATGAGACAGTTTTTAAGACACCTTGACAAGATGGATTTGATAAATTAATACATTGCAAACTTTTCATAATGTTTTGGTATCATAGAAGGTGCATACATGATATTATACTTACAGACATTATTATACCATGTCTCTTATCAGTAAATTAAGAGAGTGTAGCTGTTTGCGTATCTTATTTTTTATACCTGAATTACATCAAAGATTCAATAATTAATACATTCTACCTTGTTATTTTCCTAGTGGTTGTTTATAGTACTAGAAGCCGACAAAAATTTGATACTTTTTTTTTTTTTTTTTTTTTTTGGTAGAACCGGGGATTGAACTCAGGCCTTTATGCTTGCCAGGGAAGCATTTATTCCACTGAGCCATCTCCCCAGCCAAAAATTTGATAATACCCTCTGTTAGTAATGCAGAGAAATAGCCACAATCTTCCATTGTTTGAGCACTCACAAAGTAGAACACCTTCTGTGCTCATCAGTTTGTGTTTATGAAAAGGTTGTTAGTACAATTTCTCCTTGACCAGCCCTGGCTGTAGCACTTGTGGACGTTTACTCAGTGTATGTTAGTCATAATCTCCAAGTCTGGAAAGACCTGAAAACTAAAAGGTGTCTTTGCATTTGGTTTTGTTTTAGGGTCAGCCCTCAAACCCTTTTGGCGTGGAACCCTTACTCCAACTGAGGAGCCTGCTTGTGGTTGGCGCTTCTACCAGGTATTGCTACCTTTTGCTGGCTGACACTGTTTCATGTTTTGTTGGTTTGTTACTTTGGATTTACTTGTGTGTGGAAACATCAAAAATGGTTTAACCTGATGAGTTGACATCTGTCACTGTTAATCATACAGAGCATAAATTAGGGTTTTTAGAGATGTTGGTGCCTGATGTGTTTGTTGAGATGCGTCTGAAGAAGACAGGTGGAAACTTACCGTGTGGTATAAGGGTGGCAGCAAAGATCAATAACTAAGGAAAAGTAGGAAAAAATCTATATGAGACAGAAAATGAAGATCCTAACCATGTTTAAGTAGATTTGACAATAAGCACATAGATAAATCTCACTCACTGCTCTGTAGGTCATCGAACAACCCAGCATATGTGAACATCTCCCAACTCAGGAAGAATTAAGAAGGAAAGATTCAGAAATTTAGGAAGCAGTGTGAAGGTGTAGCAAACACTGAAAGTGTTTATTATTCCTAGATAATTCTTTGTCCTTAGAGTGAAAGTAATGTTGCCAGCATTTATTCTACCCACCCCCACACACAACTGGAAGCACACTGTCTCAGTTATTGTTCTCTCATTGCTTTAACAAACACCTGACACTCAAAATGAAGGAAGGAAAGGTTTATTTACCTCATAGGTTCATTTACTGGAGTTTTTAGTCCACTCAGCTGGCTCCCAGGCAGAGTGGCACATGGCAGAGAGTTTCATGGCTTTGGCAAAAGAGCCACAGAGAAAAGGGAGGAGTAGCAGCTTTGGCAGCTAGCTAGCCTCTCTTCCCTCTTCCATTGTAATTCAAATTAGCTACTCCAGGGCAGATGTAATACCCACACTAATCACAAACTCTAGAAGCCACCCCAGGACTGCATGTGGCTGTGGGCCTGTATGCAAACTATAACACACACACACACATACTCACTCACTCACACACACTCACTCATATGTTGTGACCAGAATGCATGTGGCTGTGGGCCTGTATGCAAACTATAACACACACACACACACACACACACAAACTATAACACACACACACACACACACACTCATATGTTGTGACCAGAATGCAGCCTTTCCTGCCAGTGAGTGTCATGCCTCGAAAAGTACTTGTGCTGCCTACACAACTAGTAGGCCCAGGAGTCAAAACTTCCTTAAGAGCTCAGTCATAAAGGTCTGTTTTCAGAGTTATTTAATGTTTAAAATTATGTTGATAAATTGCTATCAATGAATGTTTTGTACTTTTGCTGACAGATTTGAAAATGAGCCTACAAATATTTTGGGGGGATTTTCTGTCACTTGTGAGATAGTGAAATCAAACCTCATTAGTTGCATGGTACATTTAATGGTCAAAACCATTAGTAAGTCAGAAGACACTGTCCTTGAAATGCTAAACATTGACTGTAGTGCTTCTGTCCATCATTCATTAGGTGATGGAGGAATTAGTGGGAGGCCTTTAAAGACCTAAGCATGAGGACAGTAATGATAATGTGAATGGTGTCCATGGCTACATTGTGAGCATTGATAGCAGAATTGCTAAAGCACCGTGACAAATAAAGAGCCATCACATGGACAGAAACATATGTTCATAAGACATGGCATGGGTAGAAATCTTCAGGAGGCCATCTCGGGTGGCAGTGTGTTACCACCCGAGAGCCTGATCCTGGCACATCACCAGCATCTTGTTCCAACCTTCTCTGAGATCCTAAGGTGACCAGATGTGAGGAGTCTTTCCTGCATCTACATCTACAGGGGCTTAGCTTTGGTTTTACATGCATTTCAAAGTTTACCCTGTGTGAAAAGTAAAGTAATAGCTTTTTATAATCTTTATGAATTCTATAATTAATAGATTGTGTTACATATTTAGCATACTATATTTGTAAGGATATGCATACGTGTTAAAAGTTATCCTCATTTAAATAAACTATAATATTGCATATAATATTTATTCCACTTAATGTGAATATTAACACATTTACTAAATAAATATTAATGTGACAAAGTGAAATTTATGATCTTTGCGAAGCCTAGAAATTCTAAATTTCAACATATACTGGAGGCTGGGTATATGTTTTAAGTGAGAATGGTAGACCTGTGCTGTAAAAAGACTTCCAGAATAGTAGAGTAAAAACCTTTGGAAAGGTGCTTCTCTATAAAAGCAAAACAAACAAAAATACTAACCAAGGTTGTCAAAATCAGCATTTTTGGATCTCCAGAAAGTAAAGGTTTGCAATAATTCTAGGAAGCATTAATTTGAGAAAAATTGCTCAGCCCCAGTAGGGACAGTGAGCTTTGTAGCACTGTAACTTGCCCTTTCTTCCTATCCCTGGTAGTTTTGAAAATTAACTTTGTAACATAATCACAATAGAGCAGTAACCTGGCAATCACTGGGGGGAGCAGAGCAAGTTTGTAGCTCCCCCAGAAATCCCACCTGGAGAAGTGGCACTGTTCCACCTTTCTGGAAGTACCCTGAAAAACTCCATTCTCCGGGCTTGTCTTCCTTAGACTGCTTACTGTAGACATTTTATCTTTATTGCAAGGTGTTATCCAGGAGTAGTCATTGGAGGTGCTGTTACCAGTAGGCCCTAGGAAGAGTCTGACCAAAAACTTGAAAAGGTCACATGGGGCAATGAGATAACCATGACTGTGCGTTAACCCCTCCAAAAAGGAACAGGCTCTGAGCTCTGGTCTTTGCGCTTGAAGCTGAAAAGGAAGGCCAAGTCAAGAGTTGTAAACTATCTACAGAAATACTGAAATTATACCCCCACTCCTCAGCACCTCAGCTAATGCTGGGAGACCTATTGATTCAAAAAACTTTTAAGGAAATTGCATCCAGTCATCACTAGTTTCAGTAACTGTGTAAAAGAATATAAGTATTATACAAGTAATTCAGGAACATCACTTAAATGACCAGCAACATGCAACCCCTGAGGGTGGGGAGGCATATAGATAATATGATTTCCAGAGTTGTCATGTTACATTATTTAAAATAGTCCTTTTCTACAGAAGAAATTATGCGATGTGCAAAGTAATGGGAAAGTATAGACCTGTATACACTAAAAAGGGTCACTGTAAGCTGGCCCTAAGAAATCCCAGGTCGTTGGACTTAATTGGGTAAAGAAAGACTGTGCTGAGATGAGGCTTTCAAAGGACTAAGATGCAATGAAACTTGCGGCCAGTTGAGTACCTGGTCTTCTCCATTCCCATCTTTATGCTGTGCCATGTGGAGCTGGGTTTATGTCACTTACTGGCATGTTGGCCTTAGAGGAGAACCTTTCTGGGCCTCAGTTTCTCTAGCTGAGCTTCAAGTGTTTTTTATGCATAATGTGAGAAGACTGGACTAGAGATGGTATTTAGATCTCTTTTCTGAATATTAAAAATGGCTTTTAGAGAAACTTTCAAGCAACAGATTTGTGCTTCATGTCCTAAATTGGAGACTTCATGCATAGTTTTTCTGAAAAAGTTTTGCTTAGAAAAATGTAGACTTGATAAATAATTGTTGCACATGTTTATCTTTCAGGGGCAAAGATGGACTATGTTCTGAATTATGCAGATTATTATTTTTTTACCCCATATATATATCCATCTACATGGGCAGAGGATGACATTTTCCGACAAACTATTAGCCTCCTGATTGTGACAAACCTTGGTGCTTTTGTCCTTTATTTCTTGTGTGCAACACTGAGCTATTATTTTGTCTATGACCATTCATTAATGAAACATCCGCTATTTTTAGAGGTAAGATATTTTCTTAGGGTAAAATGAAAGGTGATATATAGTAAAAATATGTGATTTGTTTTGCCAGTGAGCTGAATATGTGTAACCATTAATGTTTTTGAAACCAGCTCCTAAAGTGGTTTAGATGTTTTTCTTTTCTTTCTTTTTTGGTATTTTGTGCAGGGTCTCACTACGCAGCTTGAATTTGTAGTGATCCTACAAATTTTCAGCCTCCCCAGTTCCTGGTACAATCTGTGGTACAGGGGATCAAACCCTGACCCCTATGCTTGCCTAAGCATGTGCTTAGTCCACTGAGCTATCTTACTGGCCCTAGATACTTTTCTGCATCATAAACACTTCATCTCTTAATTTAAACATATGTGTGAACCTAATTTTTTGACTATAAGGCTACTATCTTACTTTACTAGAAACATAAATGAGAATTTTTTGCTAATACAGTATTGATGAATAATACACGGATTGATGTAATTTTTTGTTTTGCTTTCACAAACTGCAATACGTTTTGAACGTGTATATTTCTTTGGTCAGACAGGAAATTTAAACTCATAGCATTAGAGTTGTTTGTAGTCATTTCATTATTTGTATTTGTCAGTTACTCTGAGAACTAAATAGTTTTTAAAGACTTTATGGCCTTTTTTCTCCTTTTAAGTACAAGGACTGAAACTCAGGGCTTCTCAGTTCCCAGGTAGATGCTGCATTACTTAGCTACATCCCTGTACTGACTTTTTTTAAGAATAGGATTGGGAATAGAATTTCTTTCATAATTATGAAATAAATGATTATTTCATAAGTAAAGTTTAAAATACAGATTTATGGAAAGGGAAAAAAAAACATTTAATGGGCTGGCTAGATAGCTCAGTGGATTAAAGCTCTGCAGACACAGGGGCCAGGGTTAGACCCTTGGTGTGCTATGCCAGCCTTGCCCCTAGGACACACTGAGGCAGCAACTGAGACTAGGAGCAGTGGCACACTCCTGTAATCCCAGCACTTGGGAGACTGAAAACAGGAGAATCACTAGGTGGCCAATCTGTGTAGTGAGACCCTATACCAAATACAGAAAGAAAAAAAAAAAGTTTAGAATTAAGGATAGTTACATTATTTGCTCAATACAAAAGGAATATTTTTTGGGCCACAGAGATGTCTCAGTGGCATAAGCACCTGCCTGGTGCAAGGTCCTGTGTTCAATCACAGGTACTGCAAAAACAACAATGAAAAATTAATGTAAACAAAAGTATTTTTCTTATATGCTCCGATGGATTAAAATTTTTATTGAAACAGTATGGAGATAAACCCTTTAATATATGTAAAAGAGAATTTAAAAATAATTCTAAGCAATTTTATGCCATTTTTGTAGAACATAGATTTTGTGACTTTTAAATATTGGAAATTTTATTTTCAGAATCAAGTCTATCGAGAGATTAAGTTCACTGTCCAGTCAATGCCATGGATCAGTATTCCCACTGTTGCCTTGTTCCTGCTAGAGGTGAAAGGTTACAGCAAATTGTATGACGACATAGAGTTTCCACATGGTAAGTAAAGAAGACTGCTCAGGAGAGTGGCCCAAACTGGACTGATTTTTTCATAGAAATAAAGTTCACTCTTCTTTCTCTTAAATTATTCAATTGTTTTTAACCTGCTTTCATGCATTCATATCTTGCCACATTGTGTATGTCTTTCATTATATCTTTTAATTTGAGAGTCTATTATTGGTGAAATTGTGTCTGGGAGAAAATTAAATGATCAGACAGGGCTGTTTCCTATTATTTTTATTCAACTCAAGCTAATGGAAAAGTAGCACATGAATGTTCCTGAAAATCAGACAATGCAGATTTATAAGAAACCATAGTCTTTTGTCACATATCTTTCAACTTTTCTGTGCCTGTATACTTTATTATTTACATTGTAAAAATGACATTGTACTGTGCACCCAGCTTTTTTCACCTCAAATATGGGTATAATTTTGTATCACTAATTGTTGACATTACATGTTTTAGTAGCTACAGTGTCTTTTTTTTTTTTTTTTTTTTTTTTAGGAAAGGGTCTACAGGGTCTTACTACACAAATCAGACTCATAGTGATCCTCCTGTTTTCAGCCTCCCAAGTGCTGGGATTACAGGCACGGACCACTACACCCAGTCTCATTCACCATCTCAGTGTGCCCCAAGGGCAGGTTAGGGAATCAAACCAAGGCAGGTGCACTCTGCATAAGCAGGTGCTTTAGTCTGCTGAGCTATCTGGCCGGCCCCTACAGTATCTTATTATGTACAGTTTATTTATTGATCCCTAATTAGCAGACCTTTAGATACTTATATTTGTTTCTGTTGTAAACAGTCTTTTTTAAAGCTTTTTTATGTATTTGGTACAGAGTAACCACACAGCTCAAACTGGTAGTGATCCTCCTGTTTTCAGCCTCCCTAGCTCTAGGACTATAGGTATGTGCCACTACACCCTTCAGTGGCCCAGTGTTCCCTGGGGACGGGGCTAGTGAGGCATGTGATGTTGATGCTGGGGCTTGAGCCCTGGTCCCTGTACTTTCCTAAGCAAGCACTTAGTCCACTGAGCTATCTTAGCTATCTTACCAGCCCTTGTTGTGAACAGTCTTGCTAATTAAACTTTTGTAAAATTCTGAAATTAATTCATCAAGACAATTTTTAGTATTTAGATTAGAGAAAATAAGAATAGCAGTTAACATTTACTGAGTATTAAAATGCACTAGCAGTAGTCCTGAGCTCTTCATATACCTCAATTCACTTTTTTCTACAACAGTTCTATGAGGTGGCAGCTGTCACTGTGTTCCTTTAATGGGTGAGTAGATTAGGTATACAGAGAGTCTAGGAAACTTGTTTATATCACACAGCAAATGGATGGTGAGCAAAGGGACAGAAGTTAAGAGTGTCAGCTTTCAGGAGGACATTGAGTAAACTCACCTGGTTAGAGCAAAAGTATGGGAATGAGGAAGTTAGGTCAGAAAGGATCAATGCTAGGCAAGTGTTTGGTAGAAAATAGAGTTCTAAGCAAGAAGATCCTATTGTTGAGATGCTGTTTTAGGAAGGTTAGTACGAAGGAAAATGAACAAGTAGCATTCTGACATTTAAATATTAAAGATGTCTGAAGAATGCCCTTTTCTGTCTCATATGTATCTTTATGATTTAATAAGAAATGAATTATCCATTCATATATAAATTTTTTGGTTTTATGAATCAGTTAAAAATAATGTAAAAAAAAATTAGTGTTGGCCATCTCAGGTTATTATGAGAAGAAAAATAAGGAAATGACCAGATCATGGAGTGAGGGGAGATTAATTTATAATGTATTGAGTTAGCCAAAATGTTTTATTTGTTTTGGCTCTAGGACTCCATTTTGCATGGACAAATATAAAGTGAACTCTATTCTGAACAGCCGAGTCTTGATTCTCCTGTTTCCTATTGTCTCTTCTAGGCTGGTTTCACCTCATTGTTAGCGTAATATCCTTCCTCTTTTTCACCGACATGCTGATCTACTGGATTCACAGAGGTCTTCATCATAAACTTATATACAAGGTAGAATCATTAGAAGGGAAAATAGAAAAAATATTGCACATTTCAGCAATGTCTCATTATAAATTTTATTCTCTTTCCCAAGAATTTCCTCTATTAAATGTTTAAGTAGCCAGAGTCATTGCAGGTACTGGGTATATTTGGTTTATATTCTTCTTTATGGATCTAGAAGGTTGATGCTAAAATTTCACTTGTGGGTTAAAGGGGGAGGTCCATTTATAAAGTAATTTTGCTAATTTCAGAGGGCTCTTTCAGGTCATCTCCATAAGATGAGCATAAAAGATTTTTTTAATTTTTATTTATTTATTTATTTTTTTGGTGGAACTGGGGATTGAACTCAGGCCCTTGTGCAAGTAGCAAGAGCTTATTTTACTGAGCTATCTCCCTGGCCCCAAGCATAAAAGCTTAAGTTGACTGTTGCACTGGCTAAAGTTTATGGTGCTAATTATGTCCCTTTCTTCTTCAGCGTATTCATAAACCTCATCATATATGGAAGATTCCTACTCCATTCGCAAGTCATGCATTTCACCCTTTGGATGGCTTTCTTCAGAGTCTACCTTACCATATATACCCTTTTATTTTTCCATTACACAAGTTGGTTTACTTAGGTTTGTACATTGCTGTTAATGTCTGGACAATTTCCATTCATGATGGTGATTTTCGTGTCCCCCAGATCTTCAGGCCCTTTATTAATGGCTCAGCTCATCACACAGACCACCACCTGTTCTTTGATTATAACTATGGGCAGTACTTCACCTTGTGGGATAGAATTGGAGGCTCATTCAAAAATCCCTCTGCCTTTGAGGGGAAGGGGCCACATAATTACGTGAAGAGTGTGACAGAAGAAAAGTGCAGTAGCTCGTCAAAAAATGATTATAAAAATGAAAAATTCCATAATGGAGTGCTCACAAAGATAGACTAGGTTATCACCCAAATGTTAGTATTTGTAATAATGAGAAATATTTGATACCCAGTGAAGACACATGGCAAGCAGATGGAATCATTTGAAAGTCAGCGTTGTGCACTGCTGAGGAGCGGCCATTATGGTGGATCAGAGGAAAATGCTGCGAACACCAAGATTCTCATACCATGTTTCAAATACTGAGTGCTGGTCCAAGGATAATTTGTATCTTTTCAACCAGCAAATCTAGTTTTTATACCCTCAACAATTTTAAAGGAAGGATAAACTAGTGAAGGGACCTGGTTATTTATACTTTTGCCTTAATCTGTATTCAACAAGAAAAATTCATTGTATTCAATAATAACCAAGACTTAAAGTACTATAACCAAGAAATACTAACGTGAAGATGGTTCCTTATTAGAGGAATGGTTAATTTTTCTGTATTGGTGTGGTAATGACTACTTGTAGGATTTTGTGCAAGGAGAAACATTTTGAGAAGTCTGTTGTATTAGTGGTTATACCAATGACAGTAGTAGATGTAAGATTATCGTTTTCGTATAAAAGCCTCATTTCTTGGGAATATTGTCAAATTTTCCATCTTACTAATGAAGAAATTGGAATTTTTAAAAAATATCAGTTCTACCATGATTTAAGTCAGATATAAAATTATTTAACTGAAGATTTTGATGGTTACCCTTTAAAACCATTTAATAAGCATAGAAGTTAGGAGGCAGTATAGTTAGGGGAATTTGATGCTCAAATAATATATTTGGCACTGCTGACTTTTTAATTAAATCAATGCACTGCACTTTGATACTTTTCAAAGTTATAAACCTGTCTCTTATAACAGGAAATAATTGCCAAATGTTTAGGTCTATCTTTGAAGATGTGTGCATAAATCTCATTCTCTGTCATCACTTTCTCACATTACCTTTTCAAAGAGTCAAATACTTTCATAAAAAGTTGTGTGTTGTAATATAAATGCATTGGAAAAACATAATTTTAAAGGTACTCTATTGCTATTTATGTAAAATCAATAAAAGTTGGTCATACTGTTATTAAACTGCATCAGTTAAATATTGTAATAGTACAAAATATTTGTTGCACAAATTGATGTAAATTTGAAACCAGGGATGATATGGATTGTTGAAACTTTTTAGAACCTTCCTACATGCTTGCTGTTTAGCAGAGGAAGAGAGAAGAGGGTTATTAAGTTCTTGCTTTATCTTATGTCTTTATTAGATTTATGGTTAGGTTCAATGTTCACCTTATGGTGAAATTGGATTCAGTTCTCATCCAGTTTGATTTGTGGAGAGAACTGAGTTTGTGAACCAAGGTGCTCTGTGTTTTAGCAGGAGAGTAGTCATGAATTTAATCCCAGGGATCCAGAAGAAACTGTTCTTTTTTAAAATGTTGAATTCAGTTTGCCACTTTTTAAAACAGGTAAATGCAACTGAGTACTTTTCACTAGTCCCGCCCAGCCTCATGTTCCACCTTGTCTATGAGAAAGAGGAATGATAAATGAGATTCACCATATCCTATTCTCTATTAGAAGCATTAAACAAAGTTAGAGTTCTTCAACACAATTCAGCTTAAAATGACCAGAACTTAAGGGTGAAAAGGCAGAGATGTGACCACTGACACTTCAAAATTTTTCCTTCTCAAAGTATGTCCTTTCCTCTGTATTAGGAATAAAATCTATAGAGGTAATTTTCACATTGGTATCAGTCATGGAATAAAACATACCAAGACAACTAATGCAGACAGAACTTCTAATATTTTTGAGCTCATTTATCATTCCAACATCTTTATTTCCTCCATTCACTTCATGAAGAGGGCTGTAAAACACGTGAATGTGATAAAGTTTACTGTCTGCTCAAGAAACTGGCTTACCCCTCACCCAGGTACATAGCCAGACACAGCTGCAGATGAAATTTCTTCCCTTGACTGTGAAACCTTTTAGTCACAGATCAGAAAGAGAAAATGAAAGTTCTACTTTGCTGGTAGAAAATGGGAGGTAGATGGAGATGATTGGGAACGCATTTTAGAAACAGCCTGAGATTTACTGTCTTCATTGTCCTCCCTGACTCTTTAATTCTGAATGCTAGAAATCTGATTTTCCCTTTCTTTTTTTTGCTTCCTATCTTCTAGAATCCAGGAACAATTTGAGAGTTTTTAATGTGTGCTATTTATAGACAGTTATTTTATAGAGGAATGATATCTGGGAGGTAACAGCAGAGTTGGGATTAATTTAAGTAGGAAAAAAGTATGAAGTCATGCATTTGCCATGCAGAGCCAGAATGAAGCTATCCAGTGAAACAAAACAACTTGATGGATGCTGTGTAAATCCCTGAAATTCATACATTCAAACCACTAGGACCACTAGGAGTAATTGAGCTATGCCCTGAAGCCTCATGAATGGGATGAAAGTCATAAGAGAGCCTATTTTTTGTGTGTGTTTTAATTCCTTCCTTGTGACGCCTCAGCATTTGTTCCCTCCAGAGGGAACAGCACCAAGGCACCATTGTGGAAACAATCTGCCAGGGACCACGCTGTGGCACCTTAATTTTGGACTTCCCAGCTTCTAACTGTGTAGAGGAAATTCTTGTTTGTAAATAACTCAATGGAAGGCAACAAGAAATTACAAAGGGGAAAGAGCTTTCTTTCCTTGTGTTTGTAACTGAAGACTTGAAAAACTTGACTGACAGTATTTCAGCAATAACTGCTTTTAATCAATTTTTGTTGTTATGTGCACTGTGTTTACTTCTAGACCTTGAAAACAGAAATTCTCATTGCATCAATCCAAGCAATCTTATAAAATGCCTCAGACAATAAGCTTCAATAAATGCTTTGCTGAATGTATTATATGAAATGGTGAAAATGTCATTTCAGTGCGTATTTAATGAATCCCAATAGGTATCAAGCCCTGTAATAGTTACAAACATTTAATCTGTTATTTTTTATTTGATCTGATGCTCTTTTTACCCACTAAATTGCTTTTCTTAAAACCCTCATTTTTCTGACATTTGTTGAGTGCCTTGGGAAGTCAAAAGAAGAGTCATGAATTGTACCAGTTTGAAGACATTTTTCCTTCAGTTAACCAATAGCCCTGATTCTTAAAACCTATTACCACATCCAAATTGGTAATAGGTTACTGAGTGGGGAGTCGGTGAATCTTGTCTATTTACCACAGTGCTCTGGGTGTGAAAGGATCCTCACAGAAAAGGATTGCTTTTACCCAGACAAGGCAGATGCTCAAGAATTAGAGAGCTTTGGGCTCAAATGGCCAAGTGTGAGTCCTGGCTCTGCCCCTCATAGATTCCAGGGCCTTGATTTCTCCATCTATAAGTGGACAAAGCCACTAACAAGTTTGATTTAGAAACACACAAGTGTCCGCTGAGGTATTATATGTATAAATTGTTCCTTGTGCTTTTCCTTTGTAGGCTCTGATTCATTATGCCTTGGATAGGGAAAAAGGGCAATGCCTAGATACACCTTAAAACTGGAAGATAAAAGACTTTGGAATGAACTGTAGGTAGGGGGCACAAAGGAAATCATGTAAGTAAAATTTAAAAATGATAACAGTATATACTGTAAATTACCTTTATAAGAGGTAAATTAGATTACTGCTATCTAATATTCTAAAAACTGCTCTAAATCCTAATTGCTAGCCTACAAAATTAGATGATAAAGGAGAAGTAGCTTCTCTAAAGAAATGTTCATATGCAAGAAGAAAGTGTGAAGAATTCATTGGTTTTACTATTGAGGTAGGTGTTTCATATGCAAAGAAAAACATAAATACTTGTTTCAATAATACAGTTTTTCTGGGACTGAGGGTGCACCTTGGTTTGATCCTTAGTATGCAACGTAGGTATGTGTGAGTGTGTGGGAAGGGTATGCATGTGTGTGCGCACACTCTTAAATCTATGTTCAACTTGAAGTTGTATTACTAGATTATAAGTATAGTAAAATTTGTAAAAATAAAATAACCCCTCATTTCTTTGACTAATAATCCATAAATATTACCTATGAAATTCTAACCATTTAACAGCACTTATGTACTTTACTAATCTTTGATAAAAGGTTTAGTATAGTGACTAAATCACCTGTGAGGCTGACTGTGCACTTGGTAGATTTTTCTAACAACTTTTGATGCTCCTTTTGATATCACAAAATAGCATATTGGAATCAAAAGTGAGTCACTTAAAAGCATTCCTATCATAGGCTTTTCGCTGCATCATATCTTCCTCTAGTTCATTATTATAATTTAGCTAAGCCATTTATTTGATTGTAAACTTGACCTCTACACATTCCACCAAATAAAGAAACAAATAGAAACTTAGTATACACTCAGATATTCTGATGATTTCTCTGTTTTTGTTCTTATTTATTTTTTTGCCTAGCTTAGTGGAAGTATAACTTACATAAAATGTACCCATTTTAACAGTGCAGCTTAATCAGCCTTGACAAATTTATACACCAGTGTCACTGCCAATCAAGATTTAAGTCATTTTCTTTACAGAAAAAGTTTCATTTCCCTCTGCAGTTACTCTCTCTCCCAGGCCCTAGGTAACCACTGATCTATTTTCGGTTTGCTGAAGGTTAAATTTTGCCTGTTTCATAGTTTCCTTTGAATTGGGTCAGATGGTATATGCTATTGTGTTCAGTTTTGTTAGCTTTACACATTTTGAGATTTGTGCTGTTGCATAAACCTTTTTTTTTTTTTTTTTTTTTTTTTTTTTTTTTTTTTTTTTTTTTTTTTTTTTTTTTTTTGTACTAGGGATTGAACTCAGGACCTTGTGCTTGGCAGGCAGACACTTTTGACACTGAGCTGTCTCCCTGGCTTCAAACCCATAGTTTTGTCCCTTTTTATTACTAGGTAGTATTCCCTAGGTAGTATTCCATTAATCCATTGGTTGATGGTTATTTCCAACATGAGATATTCTAAATAAAGCTGGTGCAAATATTTGTCTCAAGTTATGTGCATTTATGTTTTAATTTCTCTTAGGTAAATACTGGTTAGAATTGTGGGGTTATAGGGTATGTAAATATTTAATTTTATAAGAAATTTAAACTTTCCAAAGTGACTACCATTTTACATTTTCAATACCAGTAGTGACAATTCAATTTTTCCCAGTTCTGTCCTGTAAGTCTTTTTAGTGGGTATAGTGCCCTGTTATGGCTTAATTTGCATTTCCTTTTGAAAAATGATGTTAAACTCCTTTTCTCATGTTTGTTGTTTTTATTTTTTATGTCTTTTTGTGGAGTATGTATTCCAGTTTTGGGACTATTTTTTTAAATGAATTTTCTCAGTACTCTGGTAATTCTGAGGCAGCAGGATTGCCAATTTGAGCCAAGGCTATAATAACTGAAGAGGCCCTGTCCCCAAAAATAAAAGGTTGGAGATACAGCAAGTATGAAGGCCTGGGTTCAAGCCTCAATAGGGGAGGAAGGGTAGGAGAGTGGCATTTCTTTACATCATTACCTTATAAGAATTGTTCATGGATTGAGATAAATTGTTCATCTGATATGCTTATTACAAATATTTACTCCAATTCAGATTGCATTTTCATTTCTTTGTAGCTTTTATTTTCATTTCTTTAAAGATATGAAAGGAGGCTGGGGAGATGGCTCAGTAGAATAAGTGCTTGCCTGGCAAGTGCAAGGGCCTGAGTTCAATCCCTGGTTCTACCAAAAAAAAAAAAAACAAAAAAAAAAAACAGATATGAGAGGAAGAATCTATAGGAAAATGCTTAGCTTTGACAAAGACCAACTTGAGCAACTTTTGTCTCACATAAATACTGCATTTTATGTCACCCTAAGAAGTCCTTGCTTAATTCAATCCTAGGCGTTTTTTCGTGAGGTTTTTGAAAATGAATTCAGTTTTTAATAGAAATCTTCATATTTTTATTTCCCCTTTATTAGTTTGAATACTTTTCAAAGAAGTGTTAATTTGACCTACAGAATTTGATTTCATAAAGTAATTTGAACATTCTCGATTTTCCCACTAGCATTTTGATGCCTGTCATCCGTAGTGATTCTTCCTTAATGAGTACTGAATGTGTGTGTGTGTGTGTGTGAGAGAGAGAGAGAGAGAGAGAGAGAGAGAGAGAGAGAGAGAGAGAGAGTGAGAGAGACAGAGACAGAGAGAGACAGAGACACTTGACACTTGCTGTATTGCCCAGGCTGATCTGGAATTCATGATCCTCCTGTCTTTGGCCACTCTTAGCCATTTTTTTCTTGGTCTTTCTGAAAGAATATCAAATTTATTGATCATTAAATGAACTAACAATTATGATACTCTACCCAAATTTATATTTGAGGCACATGATCATCAATTTGATGACATTAAGGCTTTGAGAGGTGATTTAGGTTAGCTCCTACAGGTGGGGTGAGTGACATTATAAAAACAAAACTGTAGAAAACTGCTTCCCACTATTTGCCATCCCTTCTACCATGTAAGGATGCAGCAGTCATCCCTGCCATAGGATCAAGCATTCAAAGCACATCTTAGAAATGGAGATCAGGCCTCCACTTCTAGAAGGATGTGAGAACTAAGCCTGTTGTTTATATATTATCCAATTTTCAGGTATTTACTATACTGGCACAAATGGACAAAGACACTAACTTTGGGTGTGGTTTTTCTCCTAACAGTGTGTTTAGTGCCTGACTGAAATCATCACCAGATGAGCCCAGTGATGAGTGTAACATTCCATGATCCAACCAGCTTCCAAATACATAGGACTTTGGGGGGACATTTTAGATCTAAACTGTACCAAAGGGTAGCAGCCCCAATGCAGGGTAGTCATTCTTCAAAACTGAGGTTTGGAGTTAAGAGGATGGCAGGAGCTACTCTCCCATAATGAACTGTCCAGCTAAGCCTCACAAAGTTCTACTATATTCTTGCTCCCCCTCCTCACATTCATCTTTTTCCTCTTTCTGCTCTGTCTTTTCATGTTCCAACAGCAAGCAAAACAATCACCTCACATTGACTGCCAAGCAGCTTTCCTAATTGCCTGTGGTTGAATCCATCCTTGCTTCAGTGTTGAAACATTGATAATGAATTTGACATTGAGAGTGGCTCTGGAGGTCAGCAGTTTAAGGATACATTCTCAAACTGGCCCTGTGTTCACTCCTGAGAATGGAGGAAGAAAAATTTAGAGAATTTAAAAGTGAGAAGAATAGATTAAGAGCTCTGTTTTACAGGCTTATTATAAAAAGAACTTGAGAATTTTCTTTTAAAGTTAGTTTCCTAGGTGGGAAACACCTTGAGTAACTTTTGTATCTTGAAGCTGTAGTTGTTTTTTTTTTTTTGCTAATTTGTAAATCTCAATTTCCTTGTATCTTTTCTACCTAGTTTTATTTCTTCTGTCCTACCTCACTATGACCCTTACCTGCTATGGTTGTAAGGCTAAGATTTCAGAAATCTATCTCAATGTTTAGGTGTACAGGTAGCATGTTAAATTCCCATTCCTACTGAATTTTATATATTAATGGGAAGAGGAGGGGAAGGGAATGTGGAAGGAACTGGGATGTGTTGTATAATGTACCAACTGCCTGCAATGAATGCAATTATGTCTAGAAATGAGGATAGAGGAGAGGAAGGGAAATAGATGAAAAAGAATTGAGATGTGCTAAGTACAAGTACCTGCTCCCTGAGGTGAATGTGAACCTTCTATACTGCAAAAGTATACTAAGAAAACAAAGTAATAAAAATGAAATTATATTGATTGGGAAGGAGTGGGATTCTATAAACAATATAGGAAATGATAGATACATTTCTATGAAAGTAAAGACACTGAACCTTTATTTGCCAATAGCAGAGAAAACTGCATTGTCAACGAGTGTTTTAGGGCAAGAGGAAATATGGAACAAAACTGACATGGAGTCAGATATTAGTTCTGAGCTTATATTTAGGAATTAAGCATCTACTGTATTGCAAATATCTGTAATTATTAAATCCATGTTTTGTCTAGGATATTGTATAGACCCCATTCATACTGTGTCTGTTAACCCTTTCTAAGAACATAGGAGGCAAATTCCATACTTTAAAAATGAATACAGTTGAGACTGGCCACTGTAGGTAATTTGTCTAAAACCACAGAGCAAGTTTATGGCAAAATGAGGCTTTGAACTCAGGTCTTCAAAGTGGATCTGTTTCATTTGACAGCTCCTAACAGGGCTATCATTATTATTCATTCTAAATTAGCTATCACCCTTACACACACACACACACACACACACACACGATGATGACACACACACACCTTAACTCCTCTCACAGGATGAGGCTCTTCAAATTTGGTTCACCTCTCAGTCTTTTCTTAGGTTCATGCCTCTATGATTCGCACATAGATGTGAATCATTAACATCTTAGTCGCAAAGTGGACTCTCTAGGACTATCTATTCACAAAGGTCTATCTAGAAAATTAGGGGTCGTGAAATCCACCTCTTCTTTGCCAAGAAAGAAACAAGTGTCAAGAGAGAAGGTGCACATCACATGATGAGTCTGAAAGCTAGAGTGATAGCTCTATTGGGAAGGTCAGAAGCACAAGACATGTCAAAATTAAGTATTCCAATCCTCTCTACAGCCACTATGCTAATGCAAACATGCAAAGCAACTGCAGTTGTAAGTTGTTTTACACAGTTAGAGTTGTGGAAAAAGTAATGCTTTTATGAGTGTTAACTCATTTACCATGTAGTTGTGGATAATCCTTAAAGATTTCTTGTTCCAAGTACCATCCTACAGGAAATCAAGAAATTTGCTGGTCAGCCTTTTGGGTTAGGAGTTGCTGGGAAGTTTCTACTCTTTGGAGGATGTCAAGTACCTAATCTCTTGACTAGGAATTAGAGAATGGGAGCCTGTGGATGAGAAAGGCCTACACTGGGCCCAACCACAGAACTTGGTTAGGACTGAGAATGGTCTCAATATGTTTCCTCCCTTCCTTTGTTGTGTTCCTTTTTCTCAGTAATTCAGTCCTATGTCCACCAGGTGGGTTCAGACAAGGAACCTGAGGCCCAGTGGACCAAGAAGAACACTGGGCTTCATGCAGAGCTCAGTATGCATATTTTACATCTAAGGACAATGAAAGAACTATCATATGTATTTAACTAATATGAG
>PVKA01029381.1:0-28360 GCA_004027165.1 Ctenomys sociabilis
ATATTAAGCTGAGCTGTAAATGGATATGGTCGACAATTTCTTTGAATAACCCCCTATGGTTGCAGAATGCTGGACTGTGTTGGATTGTGGTGTCGAGTTCAAGCACCTAAGGTAGTTGAATGTCAATGGAGTGCCCACTTTTGACAGGTGTAGACAAAGGAAGGGTTGTAGAAAGAAAAAATCATGATGTGTGTGTATATTTTAGTAATATTGATCCTGGCTAGAAGCAGTGTCTGTCCCTTTCTGCTGTCTTTTTGAATCTTTGGCTGAGTACTATAGATCTTATCATACAGGTCTTTCACTGCCTTGATTAGGTTAATTTCTAGGGTCTTTGTGCTTTAAGTTACTGTATGTGAGATTGCTTTCCTAATTTCTTTCTCTGTAATTTCATTGTTAAACAGCAATGCTTTTGATTTTTGTGTGTTGATTTTATAGTGTGTCACTTTGCTAAAAATGTTTACTATCTCTTTTAGGCTTCTCCTTAGGTGGGGTGCTTTATGTGATATGAAAATAAAGATGATTTGATTTCTTTTTCCTACCTAAACATTTATTTTTTTTTTCCTGGTTATTCTTGCTAATGTTTTAAGTACCATACTTTGCAAGATTTTTAAGTACTGTACTTGAAAGTATTAAGTACTGTATTGAACCGGGTAGTATGATGGATACTTTTATTCATAATTCTAGGTGAAATGTTTTCAGTTTACTATCATTCAGTGTCATACTGGTGATGGATTTGTCATAAAAAGCTTTTATTGATTTATAAATTTTTTTTTAAAAATTTTTGTGGCCCCGGGGATTGAACTCAGGCCCCTGCTCCTGAAGCACTTATTCTACTGAGCCATCTCCCTGGCCCAGTGTGACAAGCTTTTATTGATTTGAGGTAAAGTCTTTACTTACTTTCATCAGAAATTTTGTCATGAATGGATGTTAGATTCTTTTTCAGATTTTTCCTCTATTAGGATAATTCTGTGATTGTTACCTTATTTCTTTTTTACATGGTGTGCTACATATTAATTTATGCCATTATATTATCTTACTCACTGTGGGATAAAGCCAGCTTGGCACTCACTGAAGTGTGATTTGGTTATTGCTCCATTACATTCGCTTTGGAAGCATATAGTGACAATTTTTGAAACTATGTTCTCAAAGAACATAGCATGACACATAAGAAGGTGGGAAGAAGGAGGTATTTGATAGGTGAGGAGGTGGAGTACATACAATATAGGAAAGGGAGGAGGGAGTTCACACGGAATGACACAGAGGGCACAAGAAGTTTGTGACCAATTTGTGACTAAATCAGATAGCTACATTAATTAACCCTGTGAAAACCTTTAACATTGCAGAACTTAATGATATTTATTAAAGAAATAGCTCAGAAGCTCAGAATCATATATATTTGGTACTAGGACTCAAACTCAGGACCTCGATTCTAATACAGTTAACAGCCAACAACTCCTAAAAAATAATACCTATTTAATGTAAAGACAAAACATTTATTAACCTGACCATTTTTTGTGTTAATTAAATGAAATTAAGGTTTTGATTATCATATAGAGTCTCACAAATCAGTAAATACCATTTGTGCCTTATTCATCCAAGCAATTCAGGTTTGAAGCATTATTATTGATATGATAGACAGATACTAATTTGGTGTTTATGCTCTGGGACCGCTCATATTCATCTGGTACACAAGATTGGCCAAGATAGAGTTCATGTGAGAGTTTTAATGATCAGCACATAGAGACAACCACACATGTATATTGACAACTATTTTCCCTTGCCATTGGTTGGTAGGAGATTACCACTTTGGAAAAAAAATGATGGCCCCTGGTATGACAGATAACACTTGGGTTGGCAGGGTGAATTTTAAAGTTATTAATTTATTTTGGACTAAGGATCAGTTTAACAGACTACTTAGTTTTTGAATATATCAAAACAGGTTGGAAATGTGATAGGTCTATTCTAAAGTAGGAGAGATTCAAGAATAATGTAATGTGTCATCATATATAAGTTTATGATATTTCAGTTATTACTTTTAATAAGTACATGGAAGTGTTTGAATTTAGATCTGGCTAAGTTAAAAAAATAGGAATAATTCTCATTTACTGAAAACCCATATAACATTACAGAAATAAATAAATTACTTACAAAGTTCTAATATCTAGAAAAAAATTTAAAGTACAGATAGATGGATTCTTAACTATTTATGTGTACTTTTTAATCATTTTGTTTACTTTTTGTGTTTTTTTCTAGCAGACTTATTTTGACAAAATAATTCTGATCAGTTCTAAAATCTGCCTTCTATACATATGTATCAACAAACATACATTTATTGGATTGTGTAAAAATAGTTATATACTTAATATTATAATCACTGGCTAATCATCAAACATGATGTTTTATTCATAAATTAGAAATATAATGAACCTCACTCTTCTAACTAGTAGGACATCGGATAAAATTTGAGTTGAGTCCTATATTTATGTTCTTTTTTATTTTAATTTTTTGCCATATATATACTATATTAAGTTTAATCAAAAATCAACTTAGAAAGGCCATTCTGCCTAAGGGATATTTTTCCATTAAGTATTATGATATATTGGTGGCCTTGAGGGATTATTGGTTTTTGAAGAAATATTAACAGCTGGAAATTTGCATTTTAATACAGTTCTCCTGAGCAACTCAAGCAATTTTATTTTTAAGACCTGTGACAGATTTCAAAGCTTTAGTTCTAAAGCAATCTAGTCAAGTAGAGCTAACATAATTTTATTACAAATAAGTAAGTTTCTAATCATTTTTTTTTTCCACCTGAAATTTTTAGTCTGGGATGTCAGGGAAATCAACACCCAAATTTGATATCTGCACTAACAGCAGACCTGATAATTGGAAAAAGTGAGGAAGAATTCTTTTTAAGCTGGTACTTTCAAAAATTGAGGAACAAGAAAATAAGATCTCTAATTAGGCTTCCCTGATTAATGGTTAAAAGTGAAGTTGACGCAGCGCAACCCTTCACAGTAATTGTTTCGGCCTATCTAGGTGGCTGTCCCTGGAGGAAAGGATTCCTGGGAGAACACACAACAACTCTGTGAAATGAGAGCTGAATTCGTTGCCCTTGATACTGGTATTAAATACATATTCAAAATTGCTACTGAAATTAATTGGGGATTTTGAGTCAGGATCAAATGACACTACCACTTAAAACAGTGACAATGGAGAAAACTAAATGATAATCTTAACAATGCCAAATGGAGTTTTCTTCTCAAAAAGACTAAGGATCTAAATATTTCAGGATGAGGAAATGAGGTACACAGGTTTTTCCTTTTGTGTTTCAGTCTGGAATAAAATTTGATTTTGTAGTGACTGTAGACATTTGACCCGACAGCGTCTCAGTGTGGAAAATTGTTCTAGTGACTAAGTTGAATTGCCCTGCGGTAGCGCACTCAGCACTGTGGGCTCCACACTGCCGCTCTGGGAGAATGGAAAACCAGGAGGGCCCAATAAGACCATGGAGAAGAGAGCGCCCAAGTTCCCGGCAAGTGAATGAGCACAGCCCTTCCTGTATCAAATCAGTGCTCTATCAAATCAGTGCTCTCCCTACTGTAGGTGTGTGTCAAGAAATTTCTGAAGTAGAAATTTCTTGAATTCATTACCAATTCTATAACATTTTAAAATTTAAATTTGGGCTGGCCAGATAGCTCAGCCGACTATAAAGTGGCTACTTAGGCAGAGCGCAGTGGCAGAGGTTTGAATCCCAGTGTGTTGTGTTGACACTGCCCTCAGGGCGCACAGAGATGGCAATTGAGACTGGGAGTGGTGGTGTGTGCCTGTAATCCCGGCTCTTGGGAGGCTGAAAACAGCAGAATCACTATGAGTCTGATCTGTCTAATGAGACCCTGCAAACCCTATACTAAAGTATACAAAAAAGAGAAATAAATAAATAAATACAAATACAAATAAACCAACTAAAATTTATCCATTTAAAAAATGTAGCTTATTTCAAGTCAGGAAAGACTATAAAAACATGTTAGTTCTGATGAACTAAGATACTTATGTGATTTTTAGAAGCAAAAATATTTACAGACAATACACCAAGCAGCTAGAATCTTATTCAAAAATAAAAAGTGAGTAAAATCTGTTCAACATATTTTAAATTATTATTTAAGTGAGTCTTCTGGTCCAAATTATGTGTTGATCTAGTTCCGTAACTTGAACTGAATTTCTTTTGAGGATTTGGCCACTGATACCTATTCATGATGGAATATTTACAAACAATTTGAAATATAAAACAAAGCTTCAAATCTCAGCACTTGGGAGTCTGAGGCAGGAGGATCATAGTGAGTCTGATGCCAGTCAGGGCTACATAGTGAGTTCAAGGCCAGCATTAACTACATAATGAGACCCTGTCTCAAACAAAACAAAACAAAACAAAAGCCACATATGAATTTCCTTTATTTTTAATGTATTTGGTTCAAGGTCTCACTATGTAGCTCAGACTCCTAGAGATCCTCCTGTTTTCAGCCTTCCCGGAGCTGGGATCACAGGCTTGCACTACCATGCCTGGTTTTGGGTGGCTGGCTCAGCATGCTCAGGGGTGGGCCTGGTGCAGTATATAGAGCCAGGAATTGAACCTCAGTCCCTGGGATTGCCTAAGCAGGTGCTTAGTATGGCAAAAATTTTACTTGTCTATGGGATACTTACTTTTCCTTTTTCTACTTGACAATTAGGACAGCATATAGTTTGTGGTATTATGATTTGTACTATGACTTTAATATCGCAGCATAATTTTAGTGTACTGGAAAAAGCACATGTGCTGAAATTAATTGTAACTAAATTTTCAAACTCTTTAAATCTTATTGACATTGTGATATGGATTAGGAAGTTAATTTCCATGCCTCAATTTATTCATTGCTAAAATGAGATTGCTCCTGTTGTTTGCTCAAGCAGAAAATAAGAGAGAAGATTTTGTAATATAATGGCTATTGTGAAATGGGAAGAAATGTTTCAAAAGGAATGAGGAAGAAGAGGAGGGGAAAAGAAGGAAGGGAAAAGAAAGAAAGAGAAAAGGAAGATAAAATAAAAACAAAGCTTGCAGTGGCCAGGGTTCGATCCCCAGCAAGCCATGCCAGCCCTGTTCCAGGGGTAAGCGGAGATGGTGAATGAGACTGGGTGTAGTGGTGTGCACCTATAATACCAGCACTTGGGAGGATGAACACAGGCGGATCACTACGAGTCCACTCTACATAGTGAGACCTGTAGATCCTGTACTAAATACATAAAAAAAGAACCTTGGTAAATATAAGGGTAAGAAGAGTGGTAGGGAGGAGAGGAGAATGGGAAAAAATGAGCTATGAAGTTATATCATGTCCAAGTACAAATTTTCCATGATGAATCTGATCAATATGTATATCTAATTTATATCAATAAACTTCATAAAAAATAAATAAACCTTAAAACACTACACATTAAAAATAAAAAGTTGTAGGTTACAAGAAAAAAATGGACTTCATATTTCCTAGATTTTGCAAAAATAATTCCTCAAGGAAAAGTAAAATAGATGATTATAACAAAAGCTCTGGCCATTCAGTATCATTCAATATAAAAAGGTAGACATTCTGCCTTACAGAAGAGTTTAGGTGATGTGGGACAGAACTATTTAATACATTTTCCTAGGAAAGTGGGATTTTTGTGTTCCTATGAACTATAAAAAAGATAAAAATGTTTTCTCCTACTTAGAGAAACCAAGTAATACTTCTAGGGGAAATCTTATGATTGATGAATAGGGTGAGTCATGATCTGACAGACTGTTCAAAGATCATCCTGGATGTTTCTGATAATTCCTTCCTCCACTGTGATTTTCTTACTCAGATAAGTCACCTAAACATGTCTAAAATTTTCTTAAATCTCATGCATTCTATCATTCTCTAAGTTCTTAAGGGACAGAGAAACACTGGTAAAGTCAGCTGGACCTCTTTGGTGAAATTCATTAATAATAACAAAATATGTCATCACAACTTATTCTTCTGTGTTTTTAAAAATTATTATTTGATTTAAATAATGTTAACTATGTTATTTTAATTATTGAAAACAGAAGTTTCCTTCAATTTGAAGATCAAAGGAAAAGCTCTGTGAAGAACTTTCTTGTTTCTTTTCTTTTGCTTAAAATGAAATGCATGTGTTGGCATCAAAGTATAAGACCTTCTGCAAGTTGATATTAAAGTGTTGGAATGATTTCAGAAAGAATGCTATTTTAATTGTCAGAACCTTTTCTGTACAGTGAATTGATAGAATTCTTCAAGGCCAAATACAACACCAGTTTATTGTAATTTAGCAGTAGTATCTAAGATAACATACTAATGGAAAGAAATGGAGAAAAATGAGATGTACACCAGATTCTGTTTAAGAAATGAAAGAACCTAAGGTTCACGATGTGGCCTGCGTAATTTCCCTCATGTCCTTAGAATTCAAATTGTATCCTTGATCTGAATAACATGTAGAAAATCACTACATGTTAAAAAGATCACTCAAGTTTTATTAGATACATAACTAATCAACTAACTGATTAGTTGATTAGTTATGTATCTGGTTTTTGAAACTGTATATTTAACTTTTCCCTATATTCATTTAGTTCACATATGTCCATTTACGATCTTAATATCAAGACCCAGCAATCTTATACTCAAGATTGAAACTCATCTTTTAGATGAGCACAATGGATGTTAGTGTTTCTCTCTCACATATACATACACCAGTGCCAAACATATCTACTATATAGGGAAGAGCTGTCTTTGCTCTAGTGCCAAAGTAGACATTGTCTCTGTTCTTGGGGAGCATAATTATCTTTGAATCTATTGGTGTGGTAGGGAGATAAATAATAAATTAATAAATGCCATAACTTCATGAAATGACAAATGAGATGTAAAGGAGAGTCTTACACCAAATGGATGGTTTAAGAAGTTCTCATTTTGGAAGTGATCTTTGAACCAAAAGCTGAATGAAGACAAATCAGCCAAATCAAGATCTACACTGAAATTATCTAGGTAGAAATTTGTTTGAAGAGACCTAATAACATTTTTTATATCAAGTAGATCATGATACAGAGAACAAAAAACCCTTTCAACTAAGAGTGTGAGAGCATATAGCAGCTTTTGAAAAATCTTATGTAGGCATCACCTTTAACAGTATATTCTTACAGTTATTTTCCATAAATATATTATTTAGGACTCAATTGTGTCCTTGCAATGCTGGCAATAATTCAAAGGGTAAGGATAGGTCTTTCTTTGTTCAAAACAAACAAACAAACAAACAAACAAACAAACTCATCCCTTATATTTTCTGGCAGTTCTAATGCACCATGAATATCAAACTAAAATCAATTGCATACTTACTTATACCACTCTAGGGATAAAAAGCATAAACTAACTTCAAATTAATTTCTACTTTAAAAACATGACTTCCTCTCAAAAGCCTGTGGCACTTTCTGAGAAAGTTTTATATCCTCATGTCTCTTCATTAAGTCTTAGGCAACTATGTAGGCAGAAATAAGAATAAAGGATGAGAATAAAATAAATACATCACAAAATAAAGTGTATGTTAGAAGACATTGGGTCAACTCAGATGTTTTTCCTATATACTTTGCTGTCTTTTCAGTTGTAGATGGGAATTGAATGTTTTGCAAATTTGCACTGATAAAGAGAGCATGTTTTAAACTGAAGACAATGCTCTCCTCACTAGTGATCACATCAGGGACTTAATAGTAGAAGGAGAATACACTTATGAAGTATATACCTATGAAGACTCAGAAGAACCAGATGGTTGGCAAATAACAGCATACAGCTCTAGCTAATGCTGAGTACAGGGAAGAACTAGATGTGGAGTGGCTGAGTCACAGAAAATGGAGCCAAAGATAATCAGATTCTGATGCAATGGTTCTTAAATTGATATTTACTATTGTATGGAACATCATAGGAAGAGGGGGCTATAATTCATGCCCTAAGAAAAGGCCAGCTGAAGGGCCCAGATACTCTGTCAAGATGAAGGCAAATGGGGGAGTGACAAGTGGGTATGGTTGGCCATATGATTTTGTGTCTCAAATGTCTAGTTGAGATGTGGAAATATGCTCAAATGGACGATACTGAAGCCAATGGTAAAGCTGGAATTAGTTAAGAAGAAAGTGTGTAAAAGAAAAATGGAGCTCAATACTAACTCCAACATTTAAGTGAAAGGCAAAGGAAAAAGATATAGGTATGAAAAGTGAGAAAATCAGAATTATAAAAGGGGGTAAGATATTAAAGCCATGCACACCAAAGAAAGGAATATCTCAAGAGTAAAAGGTAAATTGTACTTTATCAGAGTTAAGAGATAAGAAAAATCAGGACAGACAAGCCTCTGTTAGACTTAATGGCCAGTATAAAGAAGAGTTATTCGTAATCTCTAAAAATGTTCTTTTTTCCCTGGTGGCAAGGGGAAACCAGGATGTAGTAAATTTAAGAGATTAGAAGGAGTGGGGATGAAGAAATGGTTACAGGCTGTGTATTTACGGTGTTTTCCAAGGAGTTCAAGTGTGAATCTGAAGTGGAAATATTGGACAACAGTTGGAGCATGACTGTAGGAATCAGTGGATGTTTTGATTAGGAGATTGGAGATGGTAGGGATTTCAGGATGTTTTAATAGCCTTGAGGTTTTTATTTACTAGATAGGAAGAGACTACAGGAAGATACAGGAGAGTGGGCCCAGGTGGGCCTACTTTGAGGAGATCCATATACTACTGCTAGCTGCATGGAAGAAAAATATGAGCTGAGATACATGAAGGACATAGCCAGGAGCTGAGAAATTTTCCTTCTCTGAAATATAATTAGTGCAAGATAGATGGATTACCTTTAAGTACATAAATCTGGCATTTGTGAGTGATGCTCTAGTGCTTACTTTTATGGCCTTACTATGGGTCTTAAATCACACTCTACTTGATAATTATTTGCAGAGAGTGCCTTAGTGCCAAGGAGAACTGTACATAGGCTGGTGAAGGTATTTCTTTCCTTTCCTAGCCATCTCTAGGCAATCTGAATGTCTTTGAGGCCTTCTAAATTAAGCCAGGTATAACAAAGATGAAGAGTAAAGTTCCCTATTACAAATACAGTAGTCAATCTGATACCTTCACTCCTCAGTCCTTTATGATAGACGGATCCCACCAAGGAAACCAAGACACTAAGAGAACTGACTGCAAGTCATATTGTACCAAGCATCCAAGTACAACTATTTTTCTTTCCCTTTAGGAGAGGACTAACAAGTACAAATCAACCTAAATGACTTTATCTCCCAAATTGTAGAAAATTATATAATATGTCATATTCTGAAGACCCAAGGTAACTGTTTATTTAAAATGTTTTGTTGTAAACTATTTTGAATTTGCTGCCATGTAGAGGAGAGCTCATATTCACAACTTCATTGCATGTTTCCTTTCAACAAAATAATAAATTCAGTTCAGAATGCTTAAAAATCTAAGCACTAACAAGAACAAATGAGTGGCGTATGGAACATGTTGTTGAATCAATATGAATACATTTATGTACAAACAACTTTATAATTATTAAGAAACAGTAATCAAATCTTTGCTCTTCCTTAAGTTACCCATTGTAAATGACTGAGGTACCCAAAGGGAAGATGTGTGTAGATATTTTATACATAGAATTTGATTGAATTTGATGGCATTTGGTAACTAAATGTCTAAAACTGATTGGGTGAAAAATGGATAAATGGAATAAAACACAGTGCTCTGGAAAGTATCCTTTCTTTATTTTTTAAAGAGTTTTCTTTTCTTTTATGTATTTAGTACAGGGTCTACAGGGTCTCACTACACAGATCAGACTCATAGTGATCATCCTGTTTTCAGCCTCCCAAGCACTGGGATTACAGGCACACACCGCCACCATGTCTAGTTTAAATTACCTTGCTGTCTCAGTGTCCCTTTGGGGGCGAGGCCAGCACAGCACTCTGGGGATCAAACCCCAGTCCCTGCATCTGCCTAAGCAGGTCCTTTGATCCATTGAACTATCTGGCCATCCCTGGAAAGTGTCATTTCGAAGGAGGACCCATAGCACTTCTGGAAGAATGCATTTTCAGTGTGAAATAACTAGTTTCATTCATGCTGGCTTGTCAGTTCATCATACATCTACTATTTACTCAAATTAAATAGCATGGAGGGTCAAACGCAAGTTACTCTGCTTACAACTAAAATCAGTTTGATAAAAGTCTTTCAAAATGGGCAAAAGAAGCTTTATCACCAAGTCCACCATTTATTATTATATACCTCAGGGATGGATGATTCATAACAGTTCTATATATGTGGTATTTTCACTATTAAAAGTTCATCTTAATTATCACAATCCTAACCTTTTCTATTAAGAAAATCACATTTTGCAGTGATAATTTTTTTGAATGATGTATTAGTGTCATCCAATCCACTTGTAAACTGGAACATTGACTCCATTAAGTTGATAGGGTTTGCTACTGACGAGTTAAATAAAATGTATTTTTTCAGGCTTTCCCAAATTTTTCTTATGTTCATTTGAACTCCTGTGACAGTAATAGTATACTGCATATGTAATGGATGTCTTACTGTTTCCCATTTATATCTTTTAGGTTCTAGAGTGCTAATAAGTTTAATGACTGTCCACTTTTTCCTGTGTTCAGATTTATCTTTTTGCACTTTCATTATAAATGCTTGCCAGGAAGTATAATAATTGGTTCTTATAAATTAGTAACTAGAAACAAAGACTAACCACATCTATTATTTTTGTTAATGTTGGCATCTCCAGTTTGTTAAAATATATTAAAAACCTATTATGACATTATGGGAACATTAAAATTAACATGTTTTAATACACACACTTATTTTTATCTTCCACCCAAGATTGAAATCCATCATTAAGACTGATGCTTTATTTCTCTTGTAGTTGTAATTGAATTCTTCATTATATTAGATAGAAACTATTTATATGAAGAAATTAGAATTCTTCCAACCAAAATATTTCTTTTCATAGTTAAGTTGGTTGTCATTCTTAAATAGCTTATTTTCCTTTGCCAATATTTCTGACTGTTTTTGGATAAGAAGATACCTTGCCTCTGAATTAATATATATAACAAAATGAACTCCTAAGATTCCTCCCTTTGCTGACAGCTTTTCAGAAAGTATTGTACTTTTTCTTCTTTTTTCATTCTTTGCTGTTATCTCATAACTAGCAACCTGGCACAGGACTCTATTACCAGAGACTGATTTTTATAATCATTCTTAGAATTCATATCAGATTTTCATTTATGAAATACCAGGACACTGTGTATTCTAATTATATTCTATCACCCTCAGTAAAACTTTCTATATGTTTTCCAGGGAGATTTTGGTATTCTTCTCTTATGGGGAAAGATTTGACAGGATGAAAATCAGATAGCAGAACTAGGTGATAAATTTTGCCTTCTTTTCTAAGGCATTTATTTTATATATAGACTGTACTAAAGAGATGTTTTAAAAGACATGTCTCACTTTATAGAAGAAGAACATATTTTTATTTAAAATTGTATTATTGATATTTTCACATAAAAGGAATAGTAGAGATTTTAGGACAACAAAGATCTCTATATATCACTTTCAGAAGATACAGATGTTCTGACATAAAGGAGAATTTTAAGGAAGTTTTGCCTCAACTAACAGAGAAAATGGCCAGAAAATGTGACATGCTGAAGGTTCATTACAATTAATATTAACATAATACATCTCAATGAAACAGCAAACTATTTCTGAGAAAAAGTTATGAAACACAGATTGGACTTTTTTCCCACCCTCACTAATCTTACGTATTACTAAAAACTTCCTGTAACAGGGAATATAACAATATTCTGTATATATTTATTCAAGTTTGAGTTAATATCTAAAATTAGAAGCACATATTAATTAGGATATTTGCATTTCTATTGTCATGAAAAAATATCTTTGTTCTAATTTAGATCTCTCTGTTATAATAATCTCATTACTGTCTCTCAGTAAGAGATAATCAGCTAGAAATTCCTATAAACATGGGAACAAGACTGGCTTATTTTTCTCCAAAGTGACCCAGCCAATTGAGTATTTTACAGGGTGACAATTTGTTAACATAACAGATGTGTGCTCAAATTATTAGAGAATTACACTGTACAATAAAACCATGAAGAAGAAACAACAACTATATTTATTTATATCCTTTCATGTATTTTAGAATAAACTTGAGTTTTTTCTTTATCCAAGAATATGACATACCCTGCTACAATGTTTTATATGGTTAGATTTCTAAAGTTCTGTGTAAAAATATGTAACTGTTTATTTCTATTTTTAAATTTTTTTTCTTCACATTCTGTAGGGATTTAAAATTTAACAATACTTAATGGAAAACACCTGTTTAATGTTATGTCTAAGATGTTTAATATTCAGACAGATAGGTTAAGCTCAACTGCTTATGTTACAGGGTACTAATATCATTAAGCTTCTCTTCTGGAGGGTTAACAACCTAAGTTTGAAGAGCCAAAATTAGAAAAAAAGGAGTACTGCAAGGACTGCCAACATTCTGGCCCTAGTCTTTCAAGGTCAGTGAGTGAAGACTCAGGACATAGGAGAACCTGTACTGTAACATCCTGTAACTCAGTGTTGTCTCAAATTTTCTGATCAAGGAATCTATGGGGCCACAGAGGAAACTGATATAGAGTGTGCCTAAGGAGAGTCACATGGAGAAAAAGATTCTCTCAGGCTTTCACAGAGAGCAAATTGGTCAAGCAATGGCCGTGATTCATCCACATGGCTGACACTGATAAAGGATCTACAAAGTGCAGTACAAGGTTACAGGATAAATCCTGAGGGGATTTGACTGACTTTATCAGATACAAAAGTTGCATTTCTTATTATATAGGTCTTGCTTTATCTTGGTCTTTACCATCCAGCAGAAAACTATAAGAAAGAACTATAAAAAGTAAAGCCACATTAATATACTGAACTATAAAAGGTTCAAGTCAACAACTTCTGACATTGCCAGTCCCATAGAAACCTACTACTATTATGGACTACTGGACTATGCTGGATTATTTTTCTAAATTCATGCACCTACAACATTTAAATGGCAATGAAATACCCATCTCTGGCAAAACTAAAAAAAAGAGGATATAAATGAAGGACCAGTTTGTATTAGCACACAGAAAGTAGGATAGATATACAACTACTTTCTCATAATTTAATGAGAGGAAATATTTGTACTAATAGTGTTTTGACAGGATACCATGTCTACATCTTGTACTATGAATAAACACTATGAAGACAACAATATGCATTGTATTAATTATTGAAACTGTCCTATTAATATATTTTTTTTTTCAGAACTGGGCATTGAACTCAGGCCCTTACACTTGCCATGGAAGCACTTACTGCACTGAGCCATCTCCCCAGCCCTCTGTTTTGAAACTGTCTCATTATTTTTTTTTTGCATTTATTTTATTTTATTGAAGAACAAATAGCAATGAGACAGTTTCAAATCAAATTACTAGGACAGATTCAACAATTAATACATTGTATATTTTTTTGTAGTGGCTTTTTGTTGTACAAGGTGTATACATGATACTCTATCTACAAACACTATTAGAACAGATGCTTTTATTCAATGAATTAAGAAAATCTAGCTATATACCTATCTTTTTTTCAAAGCTGAATTATAGTAGAGTTTCAATAATTAATACCTTTCACATTGTTATCTTCCTAGTGGTTATCCATAGTACAAGGAGCAGACAGGATATCCTGTCCAAACATTATTAGTGCCAATCTTTCTTCTCACAGAATTATGCAAAAGTACTGTATATTTATTCTAATTGTACTGTTTATACAAACACAGAATGGTTCTTCCTTTGTATCCCCCCTTTTTGTTTAGTCCTGTCAAAGGTGGGTATTCTATTGTCATTCAATTATTATAAGTGCCTGAATGTCATTGCTATTTATTACTCAACAAAATTAACAATGAAGAGAGAAAAGATATATATATATCTTTGTATATATATATATATATATATATATATATATATATATATATCTTTTCTCATATATATGAGTTAGGATAGATATACAGCTACTTTCTCTTCATTGGCTGAGAATAAATGTTTGTACTAGTATTGTTTAAACAAGTTACCGTATCTGTATCTTTTCCTCTGAATTAGTACTATGAAGAAAATATTGTGCAATATATTAATTATTGCAAACATCCTAATGTATTGAAACTGTTTCTTTGCTATTCTATCTTTTCTCCCATTAAAATGAATAAAAATTTAAAAAGCAAAAAAATAAGAACTGTCATGCAAATTTTTCATATGCAAAATAGATACGAAATAAGAAAATAAAATTTATCATAAAGTTGGTGAAAAAATTGGTGCTAGGCTCATGCTCCACGAATAGTATCTTACAATACAAATAAAAAGACAACAATCTATAGGAAATAAAATCTTTCAACAATGGGAAAGTCATAGACATGAAAGACAATTGAAGGAGACTGGCAATCTAAGCATCCAGCGATGCTGTGAATCATTGAAGCCAAAAAGCACTGGAGACAAAAAGCTAAATATTTATTATTTATTATTATTAATTATTATTATTATTATTCAATGTGTGTGCTACAGTGTCTCACTATGTAGCTCAGACACTAGTGATCCTCCTGTTCTTAGCCTCCCCAGCTCTAGGATTACAGGTGTCTGCCACCACACCCAGACACAGTTGCTGCTCAGTGTGCCTGGGGGCAGGGCCTGCTAGGCATGTGGTACTAGGGATTGAACCTCAGTCCCTGAGTCTACCTAAGCAGGCACTTAGTCTGCTGATCTATCTTGCCTGTCCAACATTTATATTTACATAGTGGAACATTTTGAGGCTTTGAGTCTATCATAGTTCTCAGAAAAAAAAAATGAATGAGGAATAATATAAAGGCTAATTGTTTTTCATGTTCTATGTAGCTGAGCATAGCTACATTGAGCTGTTGGGAGTAAAAGAATGGCATAGGCAGGCTTGTTTTTGATTGGATCAATGTCTATTTCATTATTACAGTTTTTTAATGTTCTAATTAAAGTGTTCAGTTTTCTCAGAGTCTATTCAGTCATTACAAAGTTTGCACATTTGACAGTGAATTAAGGAAAGTGAGTAATTTACTTCCAATAATAGTATTTTAGCATCTGAAGATAAAATGTTTGACTTCTGTATCATGTTCAAACTATAAATACTTTAGAATTCAAATATTCTGAATAAAACCATGGCTGGACTCATGGTGAAATTTGGCTTTTAGAAGGTAATAGTATTCACTACTGTGAGAAAGATTTTCTAGATTTAAAGCAAACATAAATTTGAGTTTGCTTACTCAGCAGAGGGTACAGTGTTAACCAACTGTTCTACTTCATTCGTGCTCTTATTAAACCTTCAATTATTGTGGTGAGCCATTTTTTGATTAATGTTGCTATTTCTATTTGATGGCTTTGCCTCAAGGTCTGAACTATTTTTGTGGAATGTAATGCAGTTTAAGCTTGTTAGATCGATCAATTCCTATATCAAATAGTCATAAACATTTATACACATCTTTTAATCTAAAAGTCACATAATACATTTCAGAGGCTCTTTAGTGTAATTTGTACTAATTGCAAATCCATATATCTGAAACTGCTTATTTTATAAACATATCTGAATGAGAGAAATGATTCTGAATCCAACAACCTATTGAAAAAAATATATGGTGAAAGGATTAGAATATATAATTGAATTCCACGTGAAGCATTTTGCGATTTTTAAAGATGAAAAAGGCATTGCATGACAAATGTTGTCAGCTAATGTGGTACAATATAACATACAAAATTTTCAAAGAATAAATGTATATATATTGTATATAGTCTTTGATATCTGGGGGTACAAGTATAAATACAAACAAAATTAAATGCAGATAAGTAAAGATCCTTTACAATCTATAATATATTTTACAGTGAGTGCCTCTGTGAAGTGGGAGAGGCCCTGTGTTTGAAGAGACACATTTTGGAATCTAAGATGCCAGATTTTCCAGTGGATAACCTCCTTCAGCTCACTGCTTTGAGTATTATACTGCATGATACAAATCAAGATAAATACTTTGTAATTAATATGATAACACAACGTGTTAAGATTTCAGCTGGTCTATTGAAATGAGAAGTTGATGGTTAAGTTTTTCTTCTGCTTTTTTACATTCTTAGAATTTTTTTAACGAAATTTACATGTTTATGTGTGGTAATCTAAAGAACTAATTTAAAGACAACTTTGCAATACAGCAAATGTTGTTGAATTGTTATTTTGTTTAGTGAAATTCTGTATTGTTTTTATTTTACTATTTTTATTCTTTTTATAAAAGAGAATAAAATGATAACAAAGTACAAGCGATAAAATTCTCTTGCCTAGCAACTTTTCTACCAGAAACAGTACTTATTGTAGCATATTAATCAGATTAGTCAATAATAATTGACTAATAACTTACTTATACAGTCAATAAGTGAAGCATTACTACATTGCATAAAGGGATATAAGATGGAATTACATCTTTACATCATTCATAAAGCAATCCCACTAAAAATATTTAATATACTCTTTGGCTGTAGAATACTGTGAACTTGAGGAAATCAAGCATCACTGTTGCTTTTTTGTCTGTTTCCCCTGGCTTAACAGGTACTACATGCTAAATAACAAAAATGACACAGTTTTGGACAATCCTAATCACTTGACAGAGCTATGTCATGTTGATTCCAAGTCATACAGGTTATTTCCTCGCATAATAATAATAATTTTGGAAATATTAAAGCTGAGCAGCACAGAACTCAGCAGCGGCTAAGTGGCGATTGTGACTAGGATCAACTAGAGCCCTCCGAGTTTTTCTTTATAATGAAATTAAACCCTTCACAGCAGACCCATACGTTGTAGAGTGGGCCGTGATGAACTGACAGAATGGGGGACCCTGAAACTCATAAATACGATATTCTATTAAATTGCATGGAATTCTTGCCTGGAAAATGTGGCATTTTCTTCATAGTGTTTAATCATAAGAAGTATATTAAAGTATAGTAAAGCAGCAGATATAGCAATGTAATTTTGTTAATTCTTGTACTCGTACAACAATCTGTGCTTCTCTCCTCAAGATAAATTCACATGGAATAAATTCAGTGATAATTTTCGATAGACACAGGCTATATTAAACACAGATGCTACTTAGATATATACCACTAAATTATGTGTATTTCTTTTAACACTTTTGAACACATGTAATAGGTCTAGATACACGGCCACAAAATTAGTATACTTAAATATTGACGAATATCCATTAAATATCAATTCAGTTATTTGGAAGCATGTTATTTTTTGTAACTACTTCTGAAACAAAGTATGACTTATTTCCACAGAATGTTACACCTGTTTTGAATCCTGAATATGCTTACATAAGTATGTAGGATGTTGACATCATAATGTCTGATTCATAAACAACCTTCTAACAAAGAAGGCTTTATCTGAATCTAATCCTAAATGTACTACTAGCTTGTTGGGTGCCTATTATATACAATTTCAAATTTTAAGTATATTATTTTGGGAAACGGGAAACCTTAACTTTCTTTCCTCCACTATTATTTCTTCATCTCAATTCTCATTCATGTTGTTAATGAAACTTTTAGTCATTTCTCTTATCCTAGACAACAAGTACAACTGTCTTCTTGAGGTATATATTTTCCTTTCCATCTTGTATTTCACTATGCTTCTTCCTTTAAATGAAAAGGTCCTCTAACAACTTGTGTGTTTCTTGTCTGCTATGGCTTGAATATATATGCCCTCAACAACAACAAAAAAAGTAGTATTGGAGAAATAATCTTCAAACAAAGACTGTAGGTAGACTGGGCCTAATGACAGATGTTTATGTCATGAAGACTCCTGGTGGCCTCACTAATGATTAGTAATGGTCATAAAAGGGCTGACGTTTTCAAGTTCCTTTACTTGCTGTCTTATACTTTCCCATGTTCTGCAATGGGATGTTAGAAATAGAGTCCTTACTGGATACTCTCACTTCAAAACTGTACTTTCACAGTCTCAAGAATCAGGAAAATTAAAATTTTCTTTCTGAATTATTTGATCTGTGATATTTTAATAGCAAAACAAAGTAGACTAAGATATCATTATGCCTTTTAGATACAGGTTCCCTCAAAGCCTCATGCAGTTATAAGTAGGCATATTTGGAGGTAGCTGGACCTATGGCTTGTGATGCTGGAATCAAAAATATATTACTAGGATTGATCTCAGGGCCATGCCAGAATTAAGGGTGACCCAACCTGGGTATGAGTGCTACACACCCTGAGGGTGGGTGTTCTGTGATGTGAGGGACAGAGAGAGGACCGCTGTAGCTGCTTGCTACTTCTTCACTACTTTGCCACCTTCTGCCTGTCATGACCTGTTTCTGCTTCACAATGGCCCTCTGTTGTGCTGGGAAGCTGCTGCTGGGGCCCTGGGGGAGCTCTCAAGAGGGGCACTGGATGCACCTGTCTGCCTTCCCATGGAGGCTGCAGAAAGAAGGAAGAAGAGCTATTCCTAATTCATTGTCTTGACAGAGCCTTCTTAGCTTTTCCTGTACTAAGTGTCAAGGGACAAATGAGCTAATATGACAAAGTACTGTGAAAAGTAGTGAATTAATCAAGAGTTATATAAATCTATATATCTATACCACACATATATGTTTATATATACACATTAATGCCTTATATAACTAATAAATATATACATACTTATTAACATATAGAGTTTTATATACTTATTCTGTATTTTTGTATATGTATTTCTAAGTATGTATATTTATAATTATATGTCTGAAGACATATCTATCTCCATCCCCTTCCTAAATTCCAGGCTACAATTTCCAATTGTCTACTTGATATCTCTATGTGAGTATCTACTTTTTTGGTATTTTAGGACAGGGTTTACGGGATCTACAGGGTCTCACTACAAAGGTCACACTCATAGTGATCCGCCTGTGTTCAGCCTCCCAAGAGCTGAGATTACAGACACACACCACCACTCCCAGTTTCAATTGCTGTCTCAGCGTGCCCCAGGAGTGGGGTCAGCATGACTTGTGGTGCCGGGGATCGAATGCTGTCCATGCGATTATCTAATCAACATCTTAAGTAAGTATGTTCAAAATTATACTTTAGGTGTTTCCCTTAAGCATATTTCATCCGTATATCTCACTAAATGACAAATCTATCTCCCCACACACTGCATCAGAGTGCTTGGGATTGTCCTCGAGCACATTATTTCTCACTTGTACAACCAATATTTTAGAAGATCTCATGGGCCCAACATTCAAAACATTTCCAAAATTTACAATTCACAATAATCAATCTGGTTGCCACCATGGACATGGCAAGCACTGTCTCTCATCCAGATTATTTTGGTACCATCCAATCCTGTTTCTCTGCTTCTGTCCTTGGTTCTATAATATTTACTTTCAGTGTTGTGGTTATAGTGAATCTTTAAAAAGTAATTCAGTAGTGGAAATGAATCTTTAAAAAAAATAAGCCACATTATCACCTTTCTCTTTCCTTTCAAAAATCCTCCAAATTTTCCTATCTTAAAGAGTCCATGCCCTCAAAATATCCAGGAAAACCATGTCTCAGTTACTCTTCTCTCATTGCTGGGTAAATATCTAACATTCAAAATGAAGGAAGGGAAGGTTTATTTAGCTTGCAGTTAATGGAGGTTTCAATCATTACTCAACTGGCTCCAAGGCAGAGCAGCACATGGCAGAGAGCAGAAGTTCTTGGTGGGGGAAAACAGCAAGATAGCAGGAGTGAAAGAGAGGAGTAGCAGCAACAATAGCAGCAGGGAGCCCATAAGTTGCGCTGAGGTTACTGGCTCCAGGCTGGGTGTAGCACTCACTCCCATAATCCCAGAAGCACTTGCACCCATAATCTCAGTGGATCATGAGTTCATACAAACTCTAGAAGTTGACCCCAGAAACTGCACAAGGCTTTTGGGGAATGCCTAGACAAAGCATAACAACCCAACAAAAGGAATCAATTACCAATTACTTCCTTTTGATTCCTTGAACACTTCCAACATACTCCCCGTTCAAAACCTTTGCCCTGGGACCTTGTTAGTAGCTTCTCTCTTCTGGTATTGGATAAATTACCACCATTCTTCACCGTCTAAAAAAAAAAAAAAAAAAACAAAAACCTTGCTACCCCTCCAATGAGGCCCTTACTCTTTTCAATACATCCTGCCAGGGCTGGCCAAATAGCTCAGGGGATTAAAGAGACTGCAAGCAGGTGTATAGGCCACAGACTGATCCCCAGGCCTACTGTGCCAACCCTGCCTGTGGGGCATGCCGAGATGGCAATTGAGACTGTGTGGTGTTACACACCTGTAATCCCAGCTCTTGGGAGGCTGTAAACAGGAGAATCACTATGAGTCCAACTGAGTAGTGAGACCCTGAACACCATGGAGACCCTTCCCTAAAATAAAAAGAAAAAATCCTGCCATGTAAATTATAGGTATCTAAAACACTATAGTTTATACTTTAATTTTAATAATAGTTTGCTCTATTTCTTAACCCCTATTTCTAGAATTCGCATCCCTAGAAGGCAGTAATTTCTGTGTGGGTGCATGTCTCTGTGTATATGTGCATGTGTGTTTTGCTATTGTGTCCCCAATACTTATCCCCCCAAAAAACATTCAATATTTGTTGAATCAATAAATGGTTTACTTGAAAATATTTTAGAAATGAATTTCTATCATTCATTGCAAACTCAAAATAACATTTAGATTTCAGAAAAAAGTGTACATAACATTCCAAATTTTAGTTTTATTTTTCTTCTATAAAATAAAGCTAATATTTTATTGTGTCTAAATACATTAACATTCTCCTCTTCCCTCTACCTGACTTAAATATATACTTAGATGTGTATCATATATATTCATATTTTTTGATGCTGTGTGTTGTAATGTATGATTTTTTTTCCAAGAATAAAACTGTCTTTTTATGTTTCTTGCCTGGCTGAATGTCAAACAAATCATAGTCATGAATTAATAGCTACATTAAAAATAAAAATAGTGCCCATCTCAATTGAAATAAAAATAGGATAGTTTGTACATATAAATATGCCATGCTTCTTGAATTGATTATAGAAAATGTTTAAATATACTTGTTGGAAAAGTATGCATAAAGAATACAAGCACAATATTAATTTCATAATTATACATTAAATTTTTTACATAGGTCTTTTTACCTCTTTATTTTTCAAAACTGGGGATTGAACTCAGGCCCTTGTGCTTGCCAGGCAAGTGCTTATTCTACTGAGCCATCTCCCCACCCCTCACCTTATTTTAAAATATGGTGCTTCATACCTTAATCTAAACATTGCACATAATTTAACATGGCACAAAACAAGCACCATTACTATTTTACCATCTTGAGATGTTTGTTTATAGGAAGCAAAGGAAGCCAAATCATTCCATGGAGCACGCACAGAACAAGTGAAGGGCCGAGAACAGTGTGTTGGGTGATGCTGTCATTTCTTTCATCAGAAGGAAAATTGAAAAAGCAGTAGCTACATCATCACTTAGCTCTCCGTTCTGTGTTCACATGAGCCCAGATGACAGTGTCTATTCACTGACATTACAACAGGGAAACTACTTCTGCTAAATTGACGCTTTTACGGAGTCAGTACCACGGGAACACTTCTCACATCACTGGAAAGCCAAGGAAACTGTTTCCAGATCATTATCACAGATTCTGAAGAATTACACACAGAACTGCTTGCCTAACACCAGTGTTATCTTCCGGAGGGCTTCACTACCCAGCTTATGATCTACCTTGTTCTACTTGGTTGGCCATTCTGTGCCGGTGGAACACCCCACCCTGTGTAGTCTTCTGTGGTACTTCCCATTCTCTGGAGCAGAGGCACTGACGTCTGGGCACATGAGCTTTTCTCACTCAATATATGTTTTGAATATATACACAATTGGTTTTATGAACATGTTTTTTGAGGAGCAAATTTTACTTATAAAATTTCAAATATCATCCAAAAACATCTTAAAATATATTGAAATGATTTTCAGTAAATAATGTACTTGTTTTTCTGGTTCTTCGTAGTTTCTAACTTTTGTGTTAGACCTGACACTAACACTGTTAGTGTATGAGAGAGATAATTTTAAATAGTGACTATATACCTTATACATTTTAATGATATATGCTCTATAAAACTGCTTGTGTATAATGTAATATTAATAAATTTTCAGTGTTATGATCCAAAACTGAGTTATTATCAATTTGTATTTATATGTACCTTGCTGCTTATATATTGGTATCATATAATTTCCTATAAATGTTTTATTCACCAAATAAAATATTGCATCTCAAACTTCATGGCCTATTGTGATGATACAGAGAGGAAAATTATGCTAATTTAATTTATTCAAAAACACTTTGTACGGAGTTGGTTCTAGACATGTAAATGTGGCTTTTAACATTACACTACCTCTTCTGCAAACAATTATAGTCTCCAGAAAAGGAAAAATAACTCAAAAGCACTTTTGAATGATAGTTAAAACATGGAGCCCCTGGAGGGATCAATCCCTGTAAGGGAACTCCCTTGCTATTGTGCATATTGACAATGGTCTCTCCCTAAGAACATTTCTAATACTATGTGACATGGGGCAGGTGGATTTCGAACAGAACGCTTAAGGTTCTGAAGTATGGACTTCAAGGGTGCAAAAGCTGCTATAAAATAGGAGAGGAAAATTAAGAAATAGCAGGGCTGGTTCAGTATATGCAAATCAATGAATCTAGTGCACTATATCAAAAAAGACAAAATCATATAACCAAGGATCATCTCAATAGTTGCAGAAAAAGCTTTTGATGAAGTTCAATCTTCCTTCATGATAAAAACCCTACAAAAATTTGGAATAGATAATCTTTATCTAAATTAGATAAAAGCCATCTATGATAAAGCAATAGCCAATATAACAGTAAATGGGAAAAAAGCTGAAAGCTTTCACTCTAAAATTAGAAACATGACAAAGATATCCACTGTCACCACTGCTATTCAATCAAGTTGTGGAAATTAGGCAAGACAGAGAAATAAAAGGAATAATTACAAGAAAGAAGTGAAATTATTTGCAAATGACATGGTATTCTACATAGACAATACCAAAAACTCCATAAAATCTGTATTTAATAATAAAATTGAGTAATATAGAGGGATACAAATCAATACTCAAAAATAAATAGTATTACTGTACACAAACCACAAACTCATTGAGAGAAATTAGGGAAACTGCACCCTTCACAATAGCATCAAAAAAGCCCCCTAAGAATCAATCAAACAAAAGAAGTAATATATCTATACATTGCAAATTATGGTATCCTGAAAAAAGAATCAAAGCATATTTTAGAAAATGGGAATATATTTTTACATGAATAGGAAAAACAAACAGTTTGAAAATGGCTATATTCCCAAAACCCTTATACAGATTTAATGCCATCCTGCCCAAAGTGCCACTAACGTACCTCACAGATCTAGAGAAAATATCTCTCAAATTCTTGTGTAACCAGAAGAGATGTAGAAGAGCAAAAACAATGCTGGGTTACAGAGACAAAGTAGGAAGCATTACAATTTCTAACTTGAAATTATCCTATAAAGCTGTTGTGATAAATCAACAAGGCACTAAAAAACAAAAACCAAAACCCAGAGGATCAGTGGATGAATAGAAGATGCAGATGAAACCATAATCATACTCAGGTACCTTATCTTTGACAAAGGGAACAAACATGTTCTCTGGAAGAAAAATAGCCTCTTTAAAAAATGGTGCAGGAAAAACCGGCTTTACATAGGCCAAAGACTAATATTACAGCCATGTCTATCACCATGCACAAAAACAAAGTAAAAATGGATTTAAAAAAAATCTAAATATTAAAACAGAAACCCTAAATCTACTGGAAGAAAAAGGAGGTAGAAACGTTGAAGTCATAGATGTAAACAGTGAGTTCAGGAACGAAATCTAAATTACATGGGAAATATTTCAAAGAATCAACAACTGGGGTCTCATCTTACTGAAGGGTTTTTGCACATAGAAAAAAAACACTAAGAGAGTAAAAAGAAAACCTATGATTTGGGAAAAAATTGGTCAACTGTCTCACAGAAAAGAACTTCTATCTAGAACATATAAAGAAGTTTTTTATAAATCAGCTCTCCACATTCAAAGACCCAATCAAAAATGGTCTTCTAAGATGAATAAGCACTTCTCAGATGAAAAATAAAGATGACAAATAAGAAATAAGTGTATAAAAATGTTCAATATATATGATCAGCTGCTAATACAAATTAAAACAACAATAAAATTTCATCTTAGTCCAGAAAGAATAGCTATCATCAAAAAGTCAACCAATAAAAATAGCTTTTTAATGATGCTACAACTATTGAGACTTTGGGCGTCTTAGAGATGGATTAATGCATTTCACAAAAAAAGATTTGTGAAGCTTCTGGATTTTGAAAAAAGTAACAGAAAATTCACTATTTCTTTCCAACTGCTTTCATTGTTCTTTTTACCAACCATACATTTGGAATAACTGTAGACCACATGCATAATGTGGATATATGCAAGCATTTGTTTGCCTCCTTTAACTTTGTATTGTTGATCAAACTGTATTTATAGTTCTAAAATAAATATTGGGAAAGAATTAGGGTCGTGGGTGGGGGCAATGTGGATCTGGCTTGTTCCCCCACAATTGGCTCAGTGTATACATTTGCTGTTCTTCTCTATGATTGCGTGTAGTTCTACACTATAAAAAGCAAAGCAACCTACTGTTTTAAAATGCATTTAGGGTGTAGGAAGGTCACAATTGAAGTGTGAATTTATTTTAGTTGGTTTGAGTTTCAATTGTAAATGCTTTTACTTTAGTGTGTAAAAACTCTGTCTTGCTGTTTTGAAAATTGTACCTGTGCAGAGAAAGGTCTCATTTAATTCAGTATTACTTTACTTATATATAGTCTTTCTTTAAAATCATGTTCAAAAGGGCTAAGTTAAATAAACTACTTCAAAGTGCAAATTAAAAAGTCAGGGAGGAAAAAAAATCAAATGTCCACCCAAATGGTGAAACACTAAGTTGAAGAACTTTAATATTACCATCCACATATCCAGCTTTCAGAGAAATCTTTCCTATTAAACTAGTATAAGAAAATCATAGCAGAAAGAAATACCTGATGTGTCTATATAGAATTTTACTTCTATTCTTTTCCATAAGTTTTTGGGCTCTCCTTTAAAGTTTCAGATATACAAAATAAAATACAATATGCCAAGTGAAATTTAGATTTCCAGTGTACAATGGTTTTGCTTTGTATATCTCATGCAATATTTGAAACATATTTTTGAAAAGAAAAGTTTATTTAATTGAACCAAGTAGCCTATATTTTGTTTCCATGTTGCTTTTTTATATCCAAACTGCCAGGAGGAATCAAAGTGGTGGTATTTTTAGTAAGCAGAAGCCAAAAGGGAGAACCAAGTAGAATTCCACTGAGCACACCGATCTTCAAATATGGGTCATGGTGTAGTGATCACTGGCAATGGAATAAGTACAGGCAAAGAGGCTAAGGATGGCGTTTAGATTGCCCACTTCGTTTTCTGTAGGAAAAATGATTTGGAGGGAGATTACAGTAGTGTTCCATGTGGTCCAAGGCCGTGTGTATGCATCATGACTTCTCTCTCAAGATCAGAGGTACTTCAGAGGAATTTGTCTCCTTGATATTGACTTATCCCTTAGTTTTCAAAGACCTGCTTTTCTTTTGAAGCTACAAAACTCCAAACTAAGCCACAGTCTGTGGCTCCCATCCATACTACTGTATAAAACCCATTTGTAAGTCTGAGAACCCATCTGTTTGTTCTTTCATGAAATACAACAAAATCATGAAAAGTAATATTGTTCTTTTTAGAAATAAGTCTCCTTTTTCAATTTTTTCTAAAAATAAAATGCATATTACTGCCAATACACTTCACTGGGGTAAAATAAAAAATCTTATTGCTTTTCTTTAATCACTCAGACTAAAACTGATAATAAGTTATCATGGTTTTCAGATGGATGATACTTTCAATTTTCATAGAGGATGGTGATTAATGCAATAGAAAATGTACTTCCCTGAACAAGAAGGCTTATCATAGAAGACAGATTTATCCATCCTTTCAGAGGATTAATGATACTTAGAATATATCAGGAACTCAAAATGCAAAACTTTTTTGAGAATATTTTTTGTCTATTTTGATAAAACTTAATTTCATATAGCCCATACTTTATGTACCTTACAAGAGGATTTAATCTGAAATATTACAACATTCTACTGTATGAATTTATTTACCATTAGAAGGATGAGAATAATACATGGGAATGACACCTAAGCTGATGTACTCAAATGCCTTATGCCAATTCACTGATGGTAATATGGAAAAGAAATGATAAGATCTACTAAACACAATTAATGCAATCAGAACCTTTATAATTAAGAATAAGAATGAATACAAGTATAATCATCCTTAATATTGGTGCCTGGCAAGCAAGCTTTTCAGAATTCATTAGTTTCACTGATATTCTACAATAGAATGTGAACAATAGGATTAATGTAGCTATGGGCAGTTTTTAGGTCGGCTGGCAATAGGTCAATTATAAAACATAAAATATTAAAAGAATTATTGATTAACAATTAGACACCTTCATAAATATGAAATAATTACTTCAGCTTTTGTAAGATATACATAAACCATAAGATCATTTAGTTTTTACTCAAGTAGACCCTACAGATATACTAAGAGGTGGGATCTAGGCTACTATGATAATTGAAACAATCAAAATAATCCTCCTTGTAGTATCAGCATCTAGAATTTAACAGCAAGAAATCATCGTATGGGATGAAGGGCGCCCTTGTGAAATACAATGAAGAAGTTTCATGAATAATGGCTTAGGTGTTGGCAATCTGAGAGACATATTATAGTCAGTTATTCAGATATTGCATTTGGCTTTTATCGGCCAAGCATTTGCAAAATCATATGATATAGGTGAGTGTATTCTCCATTCTATGGAGAAAAAAAAATCAATGCTGTGCATTATGACAAATGAAATCTATTGGAATTTCAGCTTGACATATACTTTAAGTGTATCAATAATATACTGCTATCTGTGTTGCTGTCTACTTTACTGTTTTCCACTGAAATACTGCAAAGTGGTAGTGCTATATTTCTTTTGATTATGCCTTATATTAAAAATGATGGCATGTAAGAATCTGCTTATAGTTAGGATTTAATTTCTGAAGAGTTACAAACTCATGAATAAGGAGTTTGCACCAAAGAGCTCAAGATTAAACTGTTTCCTAGAATTTTGGATTCTTTCAAAAAATGATATTTAAAAGTGTGGGGTATCCACCATTTATTTGGTTTAAAAACCAGTGTGAAAGCTTTGGAAATGTGTTCCCTGAACAATATGAAGCAAGAATGTGGTAGACCTCACGCCTCTGGCATGTTATCCCCATTGTTCTGACCTGTAGTGCTACTGTAGACTTGCTCTCCCCTATGAGGCAATTTGACTTAATGAATAGAAAAGTGGAGTGTTTAGCATTTTGATTCAGCTCCTTTATAGTGGTGCTTTCCTCCTGTGTAAGTTTCTTCATGGCCTTCTGAGCTTTTTTCATTGATTTCAACTGTAGTTGATCTCACAAATTTCCATGCACAATTGATTCACGTATTCAAGTCCATGCCTATCACACCTGATTTACTACACCCAGTTGGAAAGGGAATTCAGACCGTGGGTAAGCCAGTCAGTACAAGACAGAAGCTCATAGTCTTAGAAAGCCATTTGAGTTCTTTCAACCAATTACTAAATAGATAGTGAGTCAATCTTTTTCAAAGCATCACATTTTCCACTTGATTTTTGATGTTAACCCAAGGCTTTTGTTAGGCAACTAGTTTTCTAAAATTACCTGAGAATTTCATGCTCACTTAAAAGAATTACCTCAAAATGTCATTGGGACCCTGATTTAAAGACTTTTACTAAGTTGTCTGGCTTTCCAAAAAAAAAAAAAAAAAAACAAAAAACAAAAACAGTACAGTTGGGTTAGATAATGCTGTGCTTCTACATAATTCTATGAGAGGCAAGATCTGCACTATTGGTGGTGGGACAGGATATTATGTCGGCTTTTAGTGCTATGGTCATCCACTAGGTAAATAATTATTGAATCTGTGATATAATTCAGCCACATAAATACCTGTAAATATAATATCATGTATGCACCTTGTACA
>PVKA01029382.1:0-20483 GCA_004027165.1 Ctenomys sociabilis
AGGATATTCTAAAATAGCCTGTTAACTGAAAATAGTCTCTATCTGTTGATTATCAAAAGGGTCGGGAGCTAAATTGTACCAATATGTGTCTTAATTGCTTAGAAAAAAAATTATGTATGCCTGCATTGGAACACAGTAGATACCCTCTCATGGGAAGATAATCTTACCTCAGTTTATCCCTGATTTTGGAAGTATAAGGCTTCACTGTATGAGCTAAAGATAAACCTTCATAAGACTTGGCTTTATAGACAGACAACACAGCTGCCCATGTTTTAGATGTGCTTTGATGTCCAAGTTAGAATACAGCCTACCCCTACAGTAGAGTAGTGGTATACACTAATGAAATACAGACTTACGTGATTTATGTCATGATGGGAAATTTTAAAGTGCCAATATATTTATTTGTTTACAAAATCATGAGGCCTGCTCTTAAATATTGAAAGAGAAAAGTCCTTTCTAGAAAAAATTCAGTGAACAAACAATTTACACAATGTATTTTTTAAAATATAAACATGATCTGATACAGTTGCTAATTTTACCACAGTAAGCTCTTTATCCCATAACAAGTTGTGTACCATGAATATATACAGTTGTTGTTTGTTTTTTTTTAATCAGACATGAATTGAGCATTGTGTATGTGCCTCTGACACATAAGAGGCTAAGCCAGAAGGATCACCATGAATTCTAGGCCAGCCTGGACTACATAGTGACACCTTATCTCAAATAATTCAATTTGAGAAATGCAAATTAAAATTGAGGTGCCATCTCTTACCCATGTCACTAGAACCGAAAATGCAAAAGTAACACCTGTTTATCATTTGTGTGTTGGTGGCAGTGCAAACTGGAAGTCTTTCTGGAGAGGAACTTGCAGCATCCCTTCTAGGGCCCTGCCCTGAAGGCACCCCCAACAGTGGAAATGCTCACAAGTGAGGAAGTGCTTAGAAAATGACCTGGAAAGCCAGGAATGGTGGCACATGCCTGTAATCTTAGCACTCAGGAGGCTGAGGCGGGAGGATTGGTGTGAGTTTGAAACCAGCCTGGGTTACAAAGTGAGCTCAAGGCCAACCTGATCTGATAGACCCTGTCTCAAGAAGACAAAATGACAGTGAAGCAGAGAAGCAAGTCAAAGTTGAGCCTTCCTTCTGCTTGTCATTGTTACCTCTGAGACATTACTAGAAACTGATGCTAGTAATGGATTGTAACATAGACTGAAAAGTATCCAGGGTGTAGGTTGACAGGAAAAAAAAAAAAAAAAAAGAATAAATATGGAATACATAAGGCAGCCCTAACCGGTCAGATAGCTTAATGAACTAAAGCACCTGCTTAGGCGGAGCGCAGCCCTGGGGTTCAGTCCCCAGCCTGCATGCTAGCTCTGCCACCAGGGTGCAATGGATAGCAGTTGAGACTGGGCGTGGTGGTGCACACCTGTAATCCCAGTGCTTGGGAGGCTGAAGACAGGATCACTACAGGTGTGATCTAAGTAATGTAGACCCTGTACCAATACATTTTTTTAAAAAAGGTGGCCCTTTACATTAGAAGACCTAGGACATGATACAAACCAAAAATAAAGCAAGAATGCATCGTTATAAGCAGAAATCAGCTATAAAACTAGTGGACAAAGCACAGCACAAAACAGTATGTATGCCTCTACTTCCCCTTAAAGAACTTTATCACAGGAAAAACACGAACAGTAGGAAAGCTTGGAAGACATTGCCTTCGGGTGGTAAGTCGGGGACAGCAGACACCTCCTAATAGGATGCACTGGGAGGGCACAGTTCTGTGGCATTGCCCAAAATGTATAGCTTCTACCTCCAACTGAGTGGTGTTCTCCAAAGTATGTGGCCAGGGCTGCACATACACCAACCCTGAGGAAGGCAAGAACGAGGAGCTGTAACACCTGGAAAGAAAAGCACACCTGACCTGTCGGTCCAGCAGTGTGGAATGCTGGCATGGATCCTGGACAGAAGCTATTCTCAGGGAAAACGGTAAACTAGGAAGGCATCTGTAACCTTACGAAATTTTAATCATGTTCATTTCTTAATTTCTACAGTTATACAAGATGTTAACATTGAAGGGTATTGATGGCAATTATATAAAAAGTGCTTTTGAAATGATCAGTAATCAGTATTTCTAAATAGTAGGCTAAAAATTGTGAATGAGGCAAAAATCAATGCAAAATGGAACTGGCTTTATTTTTCTTCTACTGATGCTAATTTGTTGCTTGATAATTGTACCTGTCCTCAATTACTAAAAAAAAGCAAGTAGTCTTCCCCAAATTCGTTTTCAAAGCACTAAAATCAAAGTTCCTCCTTTAGTGAGGCTTAGAAAGCAGTGTTTAATTTCATGATTGCTAAAACATTAGCACTTAGCAGAATTGTTATCACTAGCCCATGTTAAAAGTATATTAGTACAAAATTCTAGATTTATTCCTATCCAGTGTCAGTTTTCTCTGAGTGCTATTATGAATTACCACAAAATGAGACTAAAAGCTTTTTTTCCCCCCTAATGTATTTGCTGCAGGGTCTCACAGCACAGCCTGCACTCAGTGATCCTCCTATTTTCCCGCCTCCCCAGCACTGGGATCACAGGCGTGCTCCAGCGTGCCCAGCCTTCTGGCTGGCTCGGCTCACCCTGGGGCCGGGCCGGCACGGCATGCGGTGCTGGAGACCGAATCATGAGCGGGCTAAGCAGGCACATAGTCTGCTGAACTATCTTGCCGAGGCTTCTAAAATCATGCAGTGTTAGAGTAAGTCTGACTAACTAAAGTTAAGGTGTTGTTGGTAGCATGCTTACGTCTGGGTTGCAAGAGATACTTTCTTGTCTCGCAGCCTTTCAGACCAGTCTGTGCTCTTCAGTTCATGCTCCTTTCCGCCATCTCCAAGCCATGGAGACAGTTCATTCTCCCACAGCACATTGCTCTGACACTGCCTCTTCAGTTTCCCTCCTTCACCTTGTCATACCTTGTCAGTACTTTGGGTTCAGCCCCACAATCTAGCATAATCTCAAGGTTGGCTGATTAGCAAATTTAATTCCATCCGCAGCCTTAATTCCCCTTTGTTATGTAACAGAACAGATTCATAGGATTGGGACATTATCTTCCGGGGCCATTAGCCTGCCTAATGCAGTTTCTCCCTAGTCTTATATTGGACAGGGAAAACATCATCCTAGCACTTGCCAAAAATATGCCTGGTGCTTTTGCATTCCTTGGGTAACTTTGATTTGACTAATAAAATTAAATGTTTCCTGAAGAAAAAAAAAATATAGAACTATATGTGTATGTGGCATAATATAAACTTTAAATACTTAGAGCTTGTTCAGTGAAATATTCCTCATGTGTGCACTTACAAAGCCTTTAAAAAGTAAAAGGGCCGGCTAGATAGCCCAGTGGCCTAAAGAGCCTGCTTAGGCAAGCTCATGGACAATGGTTTGATCCCCACCTCCAAATGCCATGCCAGCCCCACCCCAAGGATGGACTGAGCCAGCCACAAAAAAAAGTAAGACAAAAACTGCCTGATAGAATCATCTTGTGTGTGTGTGCAGCACAAGGAATTCTTCAAATGGGAAAGTCTGTCATACCTACCTTAATGCTTTGCACACAGTAGGCTTTTAATTTCTGCTGAATTTATTTTTTAGTGTGAATAAGCATCTCTTAAAATATTGGAGACCAACCTTTCTGATTTATTGACTCCCTCAGCAATTCCTCACCTAGACAGATCAGGACACATGCGCCCCCAACTCTGTTACAGAAAAGTATCTCCTTGGGACCACTCTGAGGGATGCTCAGTGGAGAGCACTTCTGTGGCAAAAAAACAAATGATATCCTGTTGGTGGGAAGTGGGAGGAGCGGGAGACAAGGGCAGTGAGAGTCACGTGACTGGCGCCAGCGGCAGAAATGGCAGCAGGACCAGTGAAAACCCCATGTTTCCACAGTGCAGAGAAATGGAAGTCCGTGGTGTGGAGAGCCGGGAGGAAAGGTGGTTTGCACTTGCTGTATCTCGCAGCTCTTGAAAATGTGACACCCAGCTGCAAACCACCAGGACACCTTAATGAAGTTAAGGGCCTGTAGGAACCAATCCTGTTATTCTCAGAGAAACCAACAATGTATCCAGTGGTTTTATTAAACTGTAAGGGAGAGTATGACTTATTTAGATATAATGAAGATGAAAATATTTGCTCACAATAAAGAAATAGTTCAGTGTCTTGCTACTCAGGACTTTGCACGGTAGGGGAGATATAGATCAATGATAGATATTATTTGCCTAAATTAAAAACTAAGAAGCCAGGCATAGTGACACACTTGTGACGCCACGCTCAGGAGGCAGAAGCAGGAGGATCAAGCCCCTGGACCCTGGACCTGAAGCAGACTGCAAGTCCCAGGCCAGCCTAAATGACATAAGTGGAACCCTGTCTACGTTTATATTATCATTGTCTTTGCCTTAAAAGTCTCCTCTTTTCGGGGGTTGGAAATAATTAGTTAACATCTTTTTTCTGTATGTAAAGTAAGTAGCATAATTTGTTACATTCAAATAGTAGTACTTTTTTTTTTTTTTCTGGAACCGGGGGTTGAACTCAGACCCTTGTGCTTGCCAGGGAAGCACTTATTACACTGAGCCATCTCCCCAGCCCTAAATAGTACTACTTTGATCACAGACTTTTTTTAATCTACAGAAATGGTAATGCAAAATACCATATTACTTTTGAATGTATTTCCTGAGCATGATTTGTCTTCCTAATTATGCTTATATAAAAAAGTGGCCAATTTTCATTGTATTCCTTGAGAATATATTTGCTTAAAGATGAAAAACAATCCAGGTGATGTCTAAGTATGCAGAAACCACTGTGACTTTTTTTTTTTTTTTTTTCTGTATTTTAGGGAAGTGTCTACAGGATCTCACTACTAGATTGGATTTGTAGTGATCCTCCTGTTTACAACCTCCCAAGAGCTGGAATTACAGGTGTGAGCCACCAAGCCCAGTCTCATTTGCCATCTCAGTGCACCCCGGGGGCAGGGCCAGCACTGCAGGCTCAGGATCGAGCCCCCAGACCCTGCACCTGAAGCAGGCGCTTTAATCCACTGAGCTATTTGCCTGCCCACCACTCTGATTTTTAAACATCCTCGGAAAGTCCATGAAAGGGATAATCCAGGGGCCAGGGATATAGCTCAGCTGCATAAGTACCTGCCTAGGAAGCACAAGGTTCTTAGTTCTATCTCTGGCACCACAAAAAGAAAAATAATAATACAAATACAAACAAGTGAGAGTTGGCAGTATATTGCAGGGGTAATTCTGTATGTTCACGAAACAAGTAAAACAAATACCTTTTGTTTTTCTATTATAATAGCCAGCTTTTGGAATTTCATTATTATACCAAGATCTATTTTTAGAATAAAATTTGTTCTTCATGAAAGAAGAGAGGGGAGGGGAGAGGAGGGCAGGGGAAGGGAGAGGAGAGAAGAGAAGAACTAGGGGTAAGCATGTATTTTTGTGGTAAAACACTTGCCCAGTATGTGTGAGACTCTGGGTTCAGTTTCCAGCAAGCACACACTCATGCACACACACCTCTAAACTTGGTTCATTGTTTAAAAATATACTTATCCCTCATACAGCATTAATGAGAAAGCTAAACAAATTGAATATGATCAGGTGGCCAGTGCCTGTTGGGGAGCAGAGTAGCTATCACGTTGGTCTTCCAGGGTCACAGCCTGCAAGAACACCCCCACAACCCCTCCTGCAAACACTGCAGATCTGTCATTGCATGGCCACCTTGTAGCAAATCCCAGGCGTCCTGCTGCAGGACCCCACCTCTACCCCTGTGAGCGGACAAATTGAGCATTGTTGAGACTTGTTCATGCTCACGCCACAGTGTGTCTGTCAGGATATTTGATGTCATACATAATAGCCAAACAACGCATACTCTGATGCATCAGTAACAGTGATGCATTATGGTCTATTTTCCATCAGCTGGAACATGCAGCCATGAAAATGAGTTGCAGCCCCTCTGCAGTAGCAGGAATTCTGCAAATATGGTGAAAAAAAATATTGCACTTACGTATGAGGGCCAGTGATAGAGCTCCATGGCATAAGCATCAGCCTGGAAAGCACAAGGTCCTGAGTTCGATCCCCAGAACCAAAAAAAAAAGAAAAAGACTCCAGATGGTGTCACTTTCTTAATTCTAAGATTAAACAGAGAAACTCTTATTAGGAAATTAACACAAAAACTAGGATACTGTTTACCTCTAGTAAGAAGGAGTGATCATCAAGGGCACACAGGCGTTTCTCTGGTACCTGCCAAGTTTCTTTCTTTCTTTCTTTCTTTCTTTCTTTCTTTCTTTCTTTCTTTCTTTCTTTCTTTCTTTCTTTCTTTCTTTCTTTCTTTCTTTCTTTCTTTCTTTCTTTCCCTTTCTTTCTTTCCCTTTCTTTTTTTGTCTTTTTGAGACAAGGTCTCACTATGTAGTTCAGGCTGGCCTTAAGCTCAGGTTGGTCTTGAACTCACAACAATCCTCCTGCCTCAGCCTCCCAAGTGCTGGGATTACAGGCATGCGCCACCATGCCCAACACCAAATTCTGTTTCTTGACCAAAACGAAAGTTTCATCGACATTTACTTCATATTTTGTATAAATCATGCCTGCCTATGTGTTTTATGCACTTTCCTATAAATAAGAGTTTATCTCCATTCAACAAACAAAAATGCTGCCCTCAAGACTGAGATGCACACAGTATGCCTTGTCCCCTTGCTATAGATTGAATGCGTCTCGCCTTCCAACAATAAGCTACCTCAAAATCTTAACTGCTGTATCACTCAGCATTATGGCTTGCATCTAACAAATGTTTCTAATAGCTGTCAAAGGGACTTTAATTTTATCACTGGGTTACCCCCCCCTTGGTTGTTTCCAAATTTGATTGTATGAGTGGGTATTTGGTTTCTATGTAGATGTCCCCTCAAAGCCCTATGTGCTGGTAGGCTTTGGGGAGTTGCTTGGATCATGGGGTGTGACGCTCAGCAGTGCATTACTGCTCCAGTGAGGTATTGGAAGGTGAATCCTGGTCAGAGGAGGTGGGTCACAGGGTGTGGCTGGGGCTCATCCCTTGATCTCTCCCTATTTTCTGCTAGGGAGTTGGTTCTCCACTGCTGCGCCCCTCTGCTATGCTACCCTGTCTTGGAGCCAGCTGACACTGGCCTGATGCCTCTACAGACTGTGAGCCAAAAGAAACCTTTCCTCCTTAGAGTTGCGGGTGTCAGGTGTTGCATCTCAGCAACAAGAAATTACTGAGTGAGAGGTGATAGTCAGTGAGCAGGCTGGCCAGTCGAAAGAAGTGAGTCATAGGACGCGCTCTTGGGCTTGCTCATGTGCCCAGCTCCTCCTTGCAAGCTCTTGATCCTCCCTCTGCTCCCAGGTTTCCACGTGGTGAGCGGCCTTCCCCTACCCTGCTGCTCTGCCACTCGCTTTCAGCCTTGCCAAACAATGGATCCGTTTGACCACGGATTGAAACCTCTGAACCCAACAGCCACAATAAACATTTCCTGCATTGTTCTCCTCAAAATTTTGTCAGAGCAACAACACTGAACAACACATTTAGAATCTGACTATATGTAGAAATAGGATTGTTGAGAATACCATTCAGGTGAGGTCATATTTGGATTTGGAAGGGCTCCAAATTCAAAATGACTTCTGTCCTTGTAAGACAGTGATTATGTGTATTCATAAAGACACAGGAGGACTGCATAGGAGACCAAGGCTGAGACTAGGGTTACACACCTGCAAGCTAAGAGTTGCAGGGTTGCAGACCACTGATCAGAAGTTAGAGCAAGGCAAGAAAGACTAGTCCAACAGATATCAGAGGACATGTGGCCTGCTGACATCTTGACTTTGGGTCTCCAGAATGGAAAAATAATTTTCATTGTTTGAAATCACCCAGTTATACTTCAGTATGGCAGTGCTGGGAAAGGGGCCTCTTCCCTCCATACAAACGCATACATTTTTCTGATGGATTGTCTGTGCACCTTCTGTGGAAGGTCATGTCAAAGCCATACCTTTCTAGGACAGTAATAGCTGCTTCCCTATTTGTCATGTGCAAAGCTCATCCTGACAGAGGCAAAATTAATCTCTGGGGATATTATTTTTACATCTTCTTGCCTCACAAGAATTTAATTTACATACCAAGATGCTACTTAGAATATTAGTACACAGGAGATTTCATGAGAAATCATAGGTATAACCCATAGGGATTGTTGATATAATATTAAAGATAGAGTTTTAATGCTACATGTGCCCAGAATTCAGCTGAAAATCGAAGCAGGTGTCCAAGGTACACACATGAGATCTTAGGATGATTATGATGATGACAATGACAGTGGAGAAATAGGACAAATCTTACAAAGGATTTCAATCTTGTGGAAATTAGCGGGTAAGAGCAAATGATGGATACTACAAGCAGCCTAAGGAGTGTTATGTTTTGTGTGTGAAATGCTGAAACCACTTAGGTTGATTTGAATATTGCTAACTAGGTAGGGGCATGGATGACAAGACTGGCGATGACTAGCTGGAGGGCGAGGCAGTCACAGAGGGAAGGCCGCTGCAGTCTTATATTTGACAATTAATTTTGCATTAAAATAGCCACATTACAGTTCCCCAGAGATAGCACTGCTGGAAAGAATTCACATTTAGGGAACAGGAACAGAACATGGTGAATGACCACAGAGCCAGCCCTACACGGGCTGTTTCCCTGTGTGTGTGTGGTGTGTGTGTGTGTGTGTGTGTGTGTGTGTGTGAGAGAGAGAGAGACAGCAAGACAGACAGACAGACAGACAGAAAGCACTGGGTGCCACCCAGCTTCAAGCTATCCTTTCTTTATGCCTTTTCATGAAGCATGCGGTATTTTCTGGTAAAGCACTGACGTTCAACATCCTCTTTGCCATATGTCTTATGAAAGCACCATAATCATAGATGGTTCTGTCTGGGCTGTAGCCAAAATAATTATCTATTCTCTGTCCTGGGAAAATTAATCATCTAAGGGGAGCATGAGCTTGTTTCCCGTGACCAGCCAATACAAGATAGGCAAAGAAGACATGTAATTTTAATGTAAAGATAACATGCATAAGAGCCAGCCAAATAGCTCAGCGGATTAAAGCACCTTCTTATGCAGATGCAGGGACTTGGAGTTTGATCCGTGGGCTTGTCATGCTGGCCCTGCACCCAGAGTGCAATGAGACAGCGATTGAGACTGGGCATGGTAGTGCACACCTGTAATCCTAGCTCCTGGGAGGCTATAAACAGACAGATCACTAGGAGTCCAATCTAGCAGTGAGACCCTGCAGATCCTGTCCTAAAAAAACAGATAACATGCACAGAGCATTATCCAATGAAATATTCATTGCTAGAGTTGTCATACCAGAGTACCACAGACTCAGTGGCCCAAACAACAGAAATGTATGGTCTCCTAGATCTGGAGGGTAAAAGGGCAAGATCAGGTGACAGTAGCATTGGTTCTGTGGGAGGATTCTTGTTTTTTTTGAATGAACACTTACTTATATTTACATAGATATTTAGAAATTCATCCATATACAGCATAGTAGCATGACTGTTTGTGACTTTTTTGTCTTATTTTTTCATTTACTACCCTTGAAAAAAGAGCAGTATAGTAATAGCTGCTATGTCATGACAAGAAGTACATATTTGGAAGACCAGAAGGGCAGGCATTTGGAGTGGGACCCTTCTATTACACTTTGATAAATTCAGTGTAGTTGCTTGGTTCACATGAATCATCATATATAGTTAGCTGGGGTGAGAATCCTTCCACTTCACTGCTAGTTTCAAAAGTCTCCTGATGTTTCTCAGGATCATTGTCTTACCCATCTAGTATGTATAAGTGAATGGTCTTGCCTCTGTCATGTTTCTCAGTATTTCTCCTTGCCCTCTCCTCATTGTCCGATCCTCAAGTTCTTGCTTTCCTTTTAATTGTGTTACACATTTCTATTTGCAATTCTTCCTTTGAGTTATACTAGGGAGACTATAATATTTGCACATGTGGGTCTGGTTTATTTTGCTGGTAAGTATGTCTTCAAATGGCATCCACTTAAATATGAAGGCTTCAAGTTTACATTCTTTATAGTTGAGTAATACTTCATTGTATAAAAATACCACATCTTTTTCAACCATTTTTCATGTGATAGGCATCTTGGTTGTTTCCAAGATTTTGTGATCACAAATTGGGCTCCTATAAACATAGGAACACATATTTCCCTATGATACAATGTTTTCACTTCCTTCGGGAAAATTTCCACTCGGGGAATAGTTGGCTTCAATGGGATTTCCAAACCTAGTTTCTTAAGGAGTTTCTACACTGATTTCCATAATGGTTGCACCAGTCTACATTCCCACCAGCAGTGGAGACGGGTTCCCATTTCCCCACAACCTCTCCAACATTTGTTGTTGGTTGATTTCCTTATGATAGCCATTCTTTCTGGGGTGCAATGGTACATCAGTGCTGTTTTAATTTGCATTTCACGGATGACTAGTGATGTGGAGCATTTTTTTGATACATCTATTCACTTGTTTAATTTTGTCCTCTGAGAAGTGTGTGTTCATCTCGGATTACCATTTCTGGATTGGGTCTTTAAATTTAGGAGCCCTGATGTTTTTTAGTTCCTTACAAATTCTAGAGAGCAGACCCTTGTCTGAGTTCTTATGTGTCAGGATTTTTTCAAAATGTGTGGATTGTCTTTTCACTTCGATGGAAATTTCTTTTGACATGCAAAAACTTCTCAATAACAGGTGGTTCCAGTTGTTAATTCTTTCAAGTGTTTGTTAATGAACTCTTTGCCTACCCCTATGTCTTCAAGAGTTCCTCCTACTTTCTCTTCCAGGAGATTGAGTGTCTCTGTTTTAATGTTAATATCTTTGATTCATTTTGACTTTAGCTTAGTGCATGGTGATAAACCTGGGTCAAGTTTTAGTTTTCGATATGTAGAGAGACAATTTTTCCAGCACCATTTGTTAAAGAGGCTATCTTTCTTCCAGTAAGTGTGTTTGGCCCCTTTGTCGAAGATCAAGCAGCTGAGTGTGTTCGTAGGAGCACTGCATCTTCCAGTCTATTCCACTGATCCTCAGGTCTGTTTTGTTGCCAATACCATGCTTATTTTATCATAGTAGCTTTGTAATATAATTTCAAATCAGGAATTGTAATGCCTCCTGTCTCTTGTGTTTATTGGCCAGGATTGCCTTTGCTATTCTAGGTCTTTTCTGATTCCAAATAAATTGTAAGAATGATTTCTCTAGGTCTGGAAGGTATTTTGTTGATAGTTTGATAGGGATTGCATTGAATCTGTGGAACAATTTTGGGAGAATGGCTATTCTTCATTATGTTGGTTCTTCCTATCCAGGAGAAGGGTATATCTTTCCATTTTTTTCAAATTCTCCACGATTTCTTTTTTTCAGAGTACTATAATTTTCCATTAAAAGATCTTTAACTTCTTTAGTTAGATGAATTCCAAGTTATTTCATTTTCTGTGGTGCTATTGTAAAAGGTATTGTTTCTATGGTTTCCCTCTCATTGTGTTTGTTATCTGTGTAAAGAATGCTATTGACTTTTGAGTACTGACTTTATATCCTGCTCTGCTACTGAATTTGCGTATCAATTGTAGTAGCTTCTTGGTGGAGTTTTTTGGGTCTACCAAGTAAAGTATCATGTCATCTGCAAATAGTGATAATTTAACTTCTTCTTCACCTATTCTTACTCCTTTTATTTCTCCCTCTTGTCTTATGGCTGTAACTAATGATTCCAAAACTATACTGAATAGGAGGGGTGAGAGAAGGACATCCTTGTCTTGTACCAGATCTAAGAGTAAAAGATTTCAGTTTTTTCCCATTTAGAAATATATTAGCCATTGGGTTGTGAGAGATGGCTTTTATCAAATTGAAGTAGAGGCCTTCTATTACAATTTTCTGAAAGATGTTGAACATGAATGAGTGTTGGACTTTGTCAAAAGCCTTTTCTGCATCAACTGAGATGATCATGTAGTTTTTAGTTTTCACTCTATTGATATACTGCATTGCATTATAGATTTGTGAATATTCAACCATCCTTGCATCCCTGGATGAAGGCTACCTGGTCATGGTATATGATCTTCCTGATGATTTTCTGTATTCTGTTTGCTAGGATTTTATTGAGGATCTTTGCATCTATGTTCATGAGTGAGATTGGTCTGTACTTCTCTTTTTTAGGTGTGTCTCTCCCTGGTTTTGGTATCAGTATAATACTTCCCTCCAGGAATAAATTCGTGACAACTGCTTCCTTTTCAATTTCATTGAAGAGTTCCAGGAGTATAGGGATTATATCTTCTGTAAATTTCTTGTAGAACTCAGCTGTGAATCCGTCAGAACCTGGACTTTTCTTTGTCGGCAAGCTTTTTATTATATTTCATATTTTGTTGGCTGTTATTGGTTTATTGAGAGTTGTTATATCTTCTTGATTCAATTTTGGTAAATTGTGCATTTCTAGGAATCTGCCCATTTCATCTGTGTCTTCTATTCTGTGAGTATAAAGATTCTCAAAGTAGCTATTGATAATCTTCTGAATTTGCACTGTGTCTGTGGTGATTACACCCTTTTCATTCCTGGTTGCTTGTATTTGAATTTTTTCTTTCCTCTTTTTGATGAGGTTAGCTAGTGGCTTATCAATTTTATTATTATTATTATTATTTTTAATTGGGTAAGCAGTTTTTTATTAATCAATAGATGGTTACCTATCAAGGGCAGAAGTGACATTAACAATAGCATGATCAGCATGTTTAACAATTTGTTTAAAATTGATAAGCCACTGCTACAGAAATGGTCAAATGGTCGCTTGTCAAAGAGACCATTTCTGTAGCAGTGGCTCATCAATTTCATTTAGTTTTTCAAAGAACCAGCTTCTTGATTGATTTATTCTTTGAATTGTTTTCTTCAGCTCAGTTGAATTAATTTCTCCTCTAATCTTTATTATTTCTTCTCGTCTTTGGGCTCTGGGTTTGGTTTGCTCTTCCTTTTCTAGATGTTGGAGGTGTCGCATTAGTGTGTTTATTTGTTCCTGTTCTGTTTTCCTAATGTGTGAGTTCATAGCTATGAACTTCCCTTGGAGAACTGTTTTCTTCACATCCCATAAATTCTGATAAGTTGTGCTTGAATTTTCATTGAATTGTAGATATTGTTGAATTTCTCGTTTAATTTCATCTGTAACACATTGATTGCTGAGTAGGGTGTTAATTTCCATGTATTTAGGGGCTTTTTCTGGTTTCCTTTGTCATTTATTTCCAGTTTCATTGCACTGTGGTCAGATAATATGCAAGGAATAATTTCTGTTTTCTTGCATATACTTAAGCATGACCTATGGACCAGTATGTGGTCTATTTTAGAGAATGACCCATGTACAGCTGAAAAAAAATGTGTATTCAGCTATGGTTGGGTGGAACACTCTCTTTATGTCCACCAAGTCCATTTGTTCCAGGTTCTGCTTCAGTTCTACTACTTCTTTGCTAATTTTTTGTCTAGTTGACCTGTCTTTGTGGGATATGGGGTTATTTAGGTCTCCTATTAAGATTGTGGTATTGGATATTAGCTTTTTCATGTCCATCAGGATTTGTTTTACATAGTTGAGTGCTCTTGTGTTTGGTGCATACATATTTATGAGTGTTACCTCTTCCTGTTAAATTCTTCCCCTAATCAGTATATAGTGGCCTTCTTTTATTTCGTTTGATCATTCTTGGTTTGAAGTTGAGACTGTCTGAGAACAAGATTGCTACCCCTGATTTTTTCTGCAGGTGCTGGGGCATGCAGTATTATTTTCCATCCTTTGTCTTTAAGCCTATGAATATCCTTTTGAGTTAACTGTGCCTCTTGTATATAGCATATTGTTGGATTTTGTTTCTTAATCCACTGTGTCAGTCTATTTGTGTTTATTGGTGAGTTGAGTCCATATACATTAATGATTATAATTGAAATATGTTGACTTAGGATTGTCATGTTATTTACCTGCTGTTGTTTACTCCTCTTTGTCCTGTGTTTGTTTGCCCTATTTAGTGGGTTCCTTCTGTTCTCATTAGTGGAGCTCTGGTCATTGCGGTCCCTCTCTAGAACATCTTTCAGTAGCCTGTTTAGGGATGGCTTTGTCATCATGTAATTCTTTAGTTGTTCTTTGTCATGGAAGTATTGCCCTTCTCCATCAAACTTGAAAGAGAGTTTGCAGGGTATAGTACTTTGGGTTGGTACAGTAGTTTTCATAGAGGAGTTGAAGTACGCTGCTCCATGTTCTCCTTGCCTTCTTGGTTTGTGAAGGGAAGCTGGCTGTAATTCTGATGGGTTTTCCTTTACATGTGATGTGTTTCTTTTCTCTAGCTGCTTTCAATATGGTATTCTTGTGTTGAACTTCTCGGATCTTGACTATTATATGTCGCAGTGTGTTTTTAGTTGAGTTGAAGTTATTTGGCATTCTGTATGCTTCACTTATGTGAATGTTAGATTGTTTCCTCATATTTGGGAAGTTTTCTGCTATTACTTCTACCTATATTCTTTTTATATCATTGGTGTTGACTCCTTTCTCATTGATGCCTATTCATCTCACGTTGTTCTTGGCATCATCTTGCATGTGATGGATTATTTTTTCCTGCATCCTCATTGTTTTTCACAGATGTTTTCTCACCTTTTCACTAGCTTCACCAGCTTCTTCAAGATCTGAGACTCTGTCTTCACTTTCACTCCAATGGTTTTGTAGACTCGTGATTGAAATTTTAAGTTCTTCTACATCTCTTTGACTCTGCTTCATTCAATCTGTTTCTTTCCTGTATTACTCATTCAAGGATTCCATCATATTTCTAATCTCTATTTTTTTTGTCAGTGTCTTCATCAGAGGTAGCTATTAATTCTTTTACTGCAGAGTTTTTTCCAAACTGGGTTTCCTCCATATATTTCCATAATTGATTTTCTACTTCAGATGCTGTGATTTCAAAGATTTCTTTTTTTATTTAAGAAATTATTTCTGCTTTGAATTCGTCTTTACCTTTTTGCTGATGCTTCCTTGCCTGTGGCACTGTTAATTCATATGTTTCAGGTGGAATAGTGTTCTCTGCACTTGTTCTGGGTGGGCATTGGATTTCCCCTATATGTTTCTGGATTTAATTCATTACTTCTGATGCTATGTATTCAAAATTTTCTTTTTTTCTTTCAGGCGTTAATTCTGGTCTAAATTCCTCTATAGCTTTCTACTGTTGTTTCCTTGCTTCTGACTCTGTTAATTCATTCATTTTAGCTCAGTTAGTGTCCTCTGCACTTATCATTGGTGGGCTCAAGGCCTGAGATTGCATTTGGCTCCTTGTTTTTATCATGACTTATAGCTCTGACCTGTAACTTTTGGCATAGAGTTTTGGTGCAGTTCTAACCTTAGCACCTTACGAAATTCAAGTATTGTTACACCAAGTTCTAGTTCATGTAGTTTTGCCTGGCCTGGGTCTGGCTGCTGTGCTCAGCTCCTTCCTGTTGCTGTCCTTGGAGATGAGCCTGTTGTGCCCCTTTGACAAGATGCTCTGCTTCTGGATTAGCTGTGTGATTTTGATGCTAGCCTCAGTTCAAGGACTTCAGCCTCAGGGTTTGTCCCCAGGCCTGTATTCCAGGCCTAGGCTGGGTGTAGAGGGACATGGGGGGGCAAGAGAGCACAGAAGCTCTCTCATATACTCACTGGGCCTGGGGTTTGGCGGCTCTGCTGGGCTCCCAGAAGGGTGGTGGATGTTCTCAGTCCCGGGGCCAGCTGTGTTGGGTCTGGGGCCATGGGGCAGGACCGGAGAAGACTCGGAAAGGTCTTTCTAGCGTGGCAAGTTGGGCAGGCTATGTTGGGTCTGGTCCAGAGGGGCAGAACCGCAGGACACTGGGAAAGGTCTCTCTAGCGCGGCGGGCCTGAAGTTCTCCCTCACTGGGCAAGCTTTGTTGGGTCTTGGCTTCTTGTTCTTTTAGGTAGCCATCTTCTGTCCCCCATTCCTGACCCTGCTCCACCTTTCCCCAGTACCAGTGATGGAGGAACACAGTGCCTCTGTACTCCAGGCAGGTGCTCCACCACCAGGCTACATTCCCTGTCCTTTTTGTTTATTCGTTCTTTTTTGTTGTTGTTTTGTTTTGGTGGTACAGGAATTGAACTCAGAACCATATGCTTGCCAGGCAAGCACTTAGTCCACTAAGCTATCTCCCCAGCCCCCATTCATTCATTTTTGAGACAAGGTCTCACTAAGTTGCTCCAAGATGACCTCAAATTTGTTATTTTTCTGCCTCAGCCTCCAAAGTGGCTGTGATTATGAGTGCACGCCAGCTACACTTGGCATCGCTCCATCTCTTGACACCATCTTCCATTTATGTGTACCTCTGTATCCAAATGTCTCCCTTTTCACGGACACTAGTCACACTGGATCAAGTCCTACCCTTGTGACTCATTTTAAACTCGATTGTGCTGTAAAAATTCCCCTCCCCCCAAATACAGTCACATTGTCAAGTCCTAGGGTTGAGGACTTGACCATGAATTTTTATGTCTGGTACAACTGAACCCATAGCAAATGTAGCTATGGATCATGGGTTTCAAGAAGTAGGAAAAGAAAGCACTGAATTCTTCTCAATGCATTAGCTCTCTGATGATGCTAGGATTTTAGAAACTCTATATTCAACATAAGTGTGATAAATAGACTTTTGTCCAAGTACTCTGCAAAGCTAAGGTAGAAGAATCCCAGGTTTGAGCACAGCCTAGACTACTTAGCAACCCAGCTAGACCTCATCTCAAAGTAAATAAAAAAGGGCTGAGGATGTAGCTCAATGCAAAGATCTTGAGTTTAATCCCTCGTACTGAAAAGAGCGATGGGACGGGGTACAAGGGGAGGAGAGAGGCAGACAGAGATTGATTTCCATAGAATGTTTCTTTAATGCTCTTCATTTTCATCTGTTTCTACTGAACCTAGAGAAAATCCAACACATGAAGTAATCTCCTTTCTGGATTTGTAAGTCAAGACTTATGAAGTAACTTGGATCTTTGCCACTGGTTTCCACAGTGGCACAAATCTGACACAGTTGCCTCCTCTGTGCTGCCTGGTGCAACACCGTGTGCCATCAGGCACCACCACCAGCATGTTCCCGGAGTTCCGAAAGTGCACCCTATGCAGTACTACTGACTGTTCCTAACTCGTGTCACCTCCACTCCTTTCTCAACCTGGGTGCTTCTTTCTTTAGCAGAGATGAAACCCACATAACATAAAATTAACCATTTTACAGTGAGCTCTCCAGTAGCTCTTAGTATATTCACAATGTGTGCAACTACCCCTTCTATCTAGTTTAAAAATTTTTCATTATCTCCAAAGGAGACCCATTTCTCTCTCGCACTCTGCATCACACTCCACGCAGCCCTGAATTACCATCAGTGTGCATTGTCTCCGTGGATCTAGCCATATTATATGGAACCATACTTTCTGTGTCCTTTTAGGTCTGACTTATTTCATTTCTCTAGAATACATTGTTATTTGAATTGCACATATTTAATGGGCTATAGCATGATCTTTCAATGCATGTAGACAGTAATGAACAGATCAAGGGGGTTACTGGCTTCCTTCATTTCAAACGTTAAGATTCGCCCACTTTGTAGCCTCTGTACAGTGTGCTTACCTCTTCATTCACTGTACCAGTGACATTGTGCCTTCAACCTTCTGGCTGTTGTGAGCAGGGTGCTATTAAATATACATAGGCATGTATTAAACTGATTATCAGATGGTGTGGTCACCAATCTACTTTTGACTTTCCTAAATTTAAATAGCAAAAACAGGAGTCAGTGAGATAGCTCAGCAGATGAAAGCACCTGCTTAGGCAATCTTGGGCAAGCGTAGGGATCATGGTTCAATCCCAGCAATATAAGCCATGCCAGTGCCATCCCCAAGGTGGGTTCAGCAGGCCAGAGTCTGACATAGTGGTTCATGCCTGTAATCCCAGCACTGGGGAGGCTGAAAACAGGAGAATTGCATGAGTCCAAGCTGCATAGTGAGACTCTGCTCAACCAAAAACATTAACTAAATAAATAAATGAATAAATAACAAAAACATTCCTTCAATATTTCATTTAAAAGTTGATTAGTGATATGTGCATATAGTTTTTTTGATAAAACAAAAAACTAAACAATACTATACAGCTTATTTGAAAAGAAAAACCCCCGTCATCCTGTCCCTCCCCACCCCACAGTTTGCTCTCTAGCAGTCTTGTCCCCCTTAGTCACCTTGTTTCTCAGTGCTCAGCCTCCTTGGCCCAAAACCCATGACGCTAGGACTCAAGCTCCTTCTGCAACTGGAAAAATTGCAGAAGCGGGGCCCATGATCGTGCAGTGTCAAGAGGGCACTTAAAAGCCACCCCCACACTTTCCCTCACTTTTCTTGACTTCCCTAGTCAGATTCTAAGTCAAGTATTTGTTGGCATTCTTGTACCCTGCTTTGTCTTACATTCTATTGCCTCTCTGTACTTGTATACTTTGTTCCTTTAGTGGCATCTATGTGATCCCAGAAACTATGACTATGTGTAACATAGTCAAGATAAAGGGCAATTTGCAGATTTGACTAAGGTTAGACCTTGAGAAGTTGGCAATGTGGCAAGCAGTTACACATCCAGCTAATCTAGAGGCTGAGACAGGAGGATTGCAAGTTAGAAGTCAGCCTGAATAAACTAAAACAACCCCTTATTTATCTCAAAATAATTTTTTTAACAGGGAGTATATCTCAGGGGTAAGTGCAGCATTTATGTAGAATGCAAGAGCCCTTGGCCTCAATCTCCAATACTGAAAAAACAAAATAAATTTTATGTATGAATAGATGGATGGATGGATGGACAGATGGACAGACAGATGGATAGACAGATAGACAGATCCACAGCTGATTAATTGCAAAGATGTATAACCTATATAAAGAGCCCAGAGTCCCATCCATTATATTTTTTCCAGTCTTTCTTTCTTTCTTTCTTGCTTTCTTTCTTTTTCTTCCTTCCTTCCTTCCTTCCTTCCTTCCTTCCTTCCTCCCTCCAACTTTCTTTCTTTCTTTCTTTCTTTCTTTCTTTCTTTCTTTCTTTCTTTCTTTCTTTCTTTCTTTCTTTCTTTCTTTCCTTGAAATAAGATCTTGCTATGCAGTCCAGCCTAGCTTGTGCTCATTTTTGTAGCCCCCACTCTGACCTCAAGCTTACATTGATCCTCCTGCCTTAACCTCCCAAGTGCTGGGATTACCGGCATGCACCCATGCCCAGTTCCCAGGTTTTTGTGTGCTTTTGCATGCATACATACATACTTTTACCCAAACAGCATCACATTCTGTATATTTTTTCAGTTACTGTATTATATTCACCTTCTGACATTGCTAAGATGACCTCCTGGGCTGTAATGACTAGGAGTGTGAGTTAGGATTCTGACTGCCTGCTTCAAATGCTGGCTGGACCACTTATCAGAAAGAGGAAAAGTCGCATTCAAGTTCAGCAACTATGCAATAGTTGCAAAAAATCACTTTGCCTCATAATACTTGGGGGAGGGTGGAATATGCCCTTACAAATCAAGTCATTAAAGTCTGGCTAGCATATAGTAAGTACTCAATAAATGTTAGCTCACTGGCTGAATAGTATTTTATTGTGTGTTATAATTTATTTAATCACTTCTTATTGCTGGCTATAAATAATATAGGCAAAACAATCTGGCCAGTTAACATCCCTTTTTTTTTTTTTGCAGAACTGGGGATTGAACTCAGGCCCTTATGCTTGCCAGAGCAGTGCTCACTGAGCCATCTCCCCTTAGTTAACACCCTTATCATTAAATCTTTAAGCACATCAATAATTATTTCTCTACATTATTAGAAATGCAGTTATATGTTCAAAAAGTATAGAAATTGTTAAAAAGAATTCTTAATCTGCATATTTTCCCTCAAGAAATATGCCAGTTGGGGTGCTCCGTGGTGCAGAGCTTGCCTGGCAAGCACGAGGTCCTGAGTTTGATTTCTGGTGCCAGGTGTGCCGGGTGTGCCAGGTGTGCCAGGTGTGCCAGGTGTGCCGTGTCACCCTCCACGCAGGCGAGAAAGCGTCCTGCTTCCTTCCATTTATCACCAGCAAAAGGGTTTTTTGTTTGACAAACATATGACAATGTGACAAGCCGCACGCTGTGATGCGTTCGTCTTTTGTTTCAATATTATTTATTGAACCTACCCATCTCTTTTCATTACATTTAAACACTTTTAGATAACACTAAATTTTTATGTGCCTATTTGTGAAACTTTTCTTATGGCACCAATTCCTCTTTTGCTCCTGGAGCTTTAATCTAAGGCCTTCACACTGAATTATATCCAGAGCTCCCCCTCCTTTTTTCTTATTTTATTCCTTTTTTTTTTTTTTTTTTTTTGGCAGAACTGGGGATTGAACTCAAGCCCTTGTACTTGCTGGGGAAGTGCTTATTCCACTGAACCATCTCCCCGGCTC
>PVKA01029383.1:0-28359 GCA_004027165.1 Ctenomys sociabilis
CCCAGAGCACAAAGACGGGAAGAAATCATAAAGATTAGAGCAGAAATTAACTCAATTGAGATGAAAAAAACAGTTCAAAGAATCCACAAAACAAAAAGCTGGTTCTTTGAAAAACTAAATAAAGTTGATAAGCCTCTTGCCCACCTCATCAAAAAGAGGCAAAAGAAAATTCAAGTACAAGCGATAAGGAACGAAAAGGGTAAAATCACCACAGACCCAGTGGAAATTCAAAAGATTATCACTAGTTACTTCGAGAATCTTTACGCTTACAGAATAGAAGACACAGAAGAAATGGACATATTCCTTGAAAGGTACAAATTACCAAAACCGAATCAAGAAGATATAACCACTTTCAATAAGCCGATAACAGCCAACAAAATACAAAACGTAATAAAAAGCCTACTGACAAAAGAAAAGTCTAGGTCCTGATGGATTCACAGCTGAATTCTACAAGAAATTTATAGAAGATATAATCCCCACACTCCACAAACTCTTCCATGAAGTTGAAAAGGAAAAAGTCCTCCCAAAATTATTTCTGGAGGCAAGTATAATACTGATTCCAAAACCGGGGAAAGACACAACAAAAATACTCAACAAAATCCTGACAAGTAGAATACAGCAAATCATCAAGAAGATCATACACCATGACCAGGTAGGATTCATCCCAGGGATACAAGGATGGTTCAATATTTGAAAATCTATAAATGTAATGCACTGTATTAATAGACTGAAATCTAAAAACCATATGATCATCTCAATTGATGCAGAGAAAGCCTTTGACAAAGTCCAACACTCATTCATGTTCAAGGTCCTACAGAAAATTGGAATAGGTGGACTCTATCTTAACTTGATAAAAGCCATCTATGACAACCCAAAAGCTCATAATCCTAAATGGGGAAAAACTGAAATCTTTTACTCTTAAATCAGGTACAAGACAAGGATGTCCTCTATCACCCCTCCTATTCAATATAGTGTTGGAATCCTTAGCAACAGCCATTAGAAAAGAGGGAGAAATAAGGGGAATAAAAATAGGTAAAGAAGAAGTTAAATTATCACTATTTCCAGATGACATGATACTTTACTTGGAAGACCCCAAAAATTCCACCAAAAAACTACTAGAACTCATATGGAAATTCAGTAGCATAGCAGGATACAAAATCAATACTCAAAAGTCAATAGCATTCCTCTACACAGATAACAAGCACACTGAAAGGGAAACAATAGAAACAATACCTTTCACAATAGCACCGTGGAAAAGTAAATACCTTGGGATTCACTTAACCAAGGAAGTCAAAGATCTTTTCACGGAAAAAAAAAAAAAAAAAATTGCAGTTAACTTTTGATCTGGGGAGATGGCTCAGTGGAATAAGTGCTTCCCTGGCAAGCACAAGAGCAATGAGTTCAATCCCTGTTTCCGAGAAAAAAACAAAACAAAACAAAACAAAACAAAACAAAACAAAACAAAACAAAGATCTTTTCACGGAAAATTACAATACCCTAAGAAAAGAGATTATAGGGGATTTCAGAAAATGCAACGATATGGCATACTCCTGGATAGGAAGAACCAACATCGTGAAGATGGCCATACTCCCAAAATTGCTGTACAAATTTAATGCAATCCTTATCAAACTGCCACCAACATACCTCCCAGATATAGAGAAATCAATCCTGAAATTTATTTGGAAGTACAAACGACCAAGAATAGCAAAGGCAATCTTGGCCAATAAAGACAAGGCACAAGGCATCACAATTCCTGATTTGTCCTTTTATTTTTTGTCAGTGTCTTCTTTAGAGTTATTCAATCTTTCATTATAACTATCTTTTCTTCTATTTCAGAGATTATTTCTGTTCTGTTTTCCTACATATGTTTCTGCAATTGATTCTTTAGACATTTTTAATTCAGACATTTATTTTTTTATTTCAGATCTGATTTACTCTGTATTTTTCTGTAGTTGTTTCTTTACTTCAAACACTATTAATTCAGACATTTCAGCATTGTGATTCCCAATTTATTTTGTGCTAGTGCCTCCTGCATTTGTTCTGGGTGGCCTTGGGGCCTGAGATTGCATTTTGCTTCTTCTCTTTGTGAGTCTTTTGTAGCACTGTCTGCTGACCTTTGGTGTAGAGCTTTAGTGTAGTTATAATCTTAACTCCTACTGAAATTCTTATGCAAGAGTGATTATACAGTTAAGGCAATTATAGTTTTGCATTGACAGAACTACAGTTAGAAACGCTAATAACGGATAGTAATATTTAACTGCTAAACTTCTTAAACTGATGCGGTTGTATTTCAGACCATAAGAAAAAGCATCATGTCTGTGTAGCAATGCAGATTTTAAATTGGGAATTTGTAGTTAAGTTAGTTGTGCTAAGTTCTGTGTGACCGCCTCCCTTTGATGTACCTGATGTTTTCCAGGCATCCTAGTTCATCCTGGTCACCTTTTGCCCTCTTTCTCAGTCAAGAGACAAAGACGGAGGATGCTGTTTTAGATCTGGGTATAGCAAAGTGTTTCAGGTTACTGGGTGTGGATCTATGAAGTTTGAATTCATCCTAATGTGCCTGGGTTGGGTCGGCTGCTGTGCTGTTCTTCTTCCTGCAGCCCATGGAAGTGAACCCACTGTGCCCCTCTGGCAAGATGTTCTGCTCCTGGATTAGCTGGGTGGTTCTGGCCCCTAGCCTGTCTGCAGGGACCTCAGCTTCAGTGTTTTACACCAGGCCTGTATGCTGAGCCTGGGTTGGGTTTCGAGAGGTTCTGAGAGCAGGGCAGGAGGTCTCACTCACAGGCAGGGCCTGGGCTGTCCGCAGACAACTGGCAGGTGCAGAGGAGCGCACGCTCTCCCACACACACTCCAGGCATGGGCTGGGTATGGAGGAGTCCTGAGAGCATGCCAGAAGCCACCTTACATTCTTCATACTAATATAACTAAACTTACACATGAGGTGAACAGATATAAAAATTAATGCAATAAAATAATTGTCAGAATAATTCCTATTGTCTATCGAAGAGAGGGGGAAAATGATGAATAGAATAAAATATAAGATAATAAGATCTAAGGTACCTATCATTGGATTCCCAAAACAAATGAGAAAGAAGGAAGATTGGAATATATAAGAGCTAATTTTTGTTACAAGAATGGATTAAAGACACCAAAAATGAAGGACAGCATTATATCCTCAACTTCCATGGAACCCACCTTTTATAGTCCATGCCTCAGTGAGGTCATGCACTCATCATTCTGTGCTTGGTTTATTTTACTTAGCACAATGGTCTCCAGATCTACCCATATCACACGTGACTTTCTTCTTTCAATATTTGAGTAGCTGTTATTTTTGTACATATTAATCTATTGAAATAATACGTGAGTACTCTGAATTGATCACAGATTCATACATATGACACACAACATTCTGGCCTCTTAGGTGGACTCATGACTTACTTTTAATTTTGGAATGTTGTTTTGAAATATTTAACTTAATGTTAACTAATTAAGATTTAATTAATTTTCTGAAAATTGTTAAATCTTAATTTTTGTTTTAAGATTTATACTGTATCTTTGACTTACAAACTCCTTATAAGATACAGCATGATATTTTCTCCTAGTATCAGAAACTTTAAAAAGTAATAATAAAAAAAGCTCTCTCTGCTCTTCCTGCTAAGAAAAAAATATTTGAGCAGCGTTCCTTGGTGTTATTTTTTTGTCCCACAGGTCCAGTAGCTGCAACTCTCAGAAGAAAATCTAAAACCTTGGCTTACAAGGCAACAATTGATTGTATCCTGTGTATCTATTCTCTTTTAACATTTCCTTCCTATTCCTTCACCATCCTCCTCACAGGCCTGCTGAACATTCTTTAATCATACACTTTCTGATGTCTTCTTCCTCCTTGAAATAAGCCATAAAATATGAAGTGAGGTTTCTAAATTTACACAGCTATTGGTCAAGAATTACATCCTTATTTTCTGATCTCAGAATTTGCGATCTTAAGCAGGATATTATTTATATCATCTATTTTATAACTAAGTGTGTAGTACTATTATAAAGATGATAATTTATTGACTGAAATGAAGACTACAATTTGATTCATTTGTTTTATTGATTTAAGGCTGGTATTCTACCAGCATTATGTTTAGTTTTGTGATGATTTTCAGAAATGGAAAATAAGCTCCATACTAGGAGTATTCTTTTTCACTTACCTCAATATTTAAGTTCAGTATAATATCCTTTTTGCCATTATTTATGTATTTCTTTTAATACTTTTTCCAATCTTTTGGATGTAACCAGACAATTTGCAGATTCTGAAAGCCAGCTGTATGAGAAATAATGGTTAGGTTGCAATAAGAAATCACTCTAAATCTGCAAAAGTATAGTGTTTATGTCATTATTTCATATGATAATCAAAAATTTCTCTTCAATATAATCAGTAATTTATTCTTTTTTTGTAAATAATGGGTATGTATTTTACTTTATTTTTATTATATTAATTTTATTGAGAAAAAGTAACAACGATACAATTTCAGAACAGGTTATTAGAACAGTCACAATAATTAATACATTGCATATTGTTGCCTTTTTAGTGGTTCTTCCTAGTACAAGACACAGACATGATATCTTGTCCACAAACACTATTAGAACAATACTTTCTATTCATTGAATTAAGAGAATGTAGCTGTATATCTATTCTATTTTGAATATACAGATACAAAATGATCCTTCATTTGTATCCCCTTTTTTGTTTAGTTTTGTCAGAGGAGGGTATTCCATTGTCAGTTTATTAGAAAACAATTTTAAAGTGTTTTCTGACAGATAACTCTGTTTCTCTGTCTCTATGTCTCTATCCCTGTCTCTGTCTCTCTCTTAATCTCTGTCTGTCTGTCTGTCTGTCTCTCTCTCTCTCTCTGTCTGACTCGCTCTCACTCTCCTGCACAAAGAACAGAAAAAAAAAGAAACAGAAGGCCTGAAAATCTATAAATTACAAAAAAGTAGATGTAAACAATATAAATATCAAAAATTTGATAATGAAATTTATATATTTAGACTGTATTTGTTTCTGGAAAATAATGAGAGGGCTGGACTTCCATGGAGACAGCAGAGCAGTAAGCAATGCTAAATTAAACTGTTCAAGGTTTAGAATGCAGACGCTAGAAAATAAGAGCTTTAAGAAGAGAAAGAGGTAGGTAGACCCAAGGGCCCCGATCACATAGTAGAAAAGGGGAAAGAAGCTCTTTCTCCCTAGCTACTGGCTCATAACTGTAAGGGAAATGAGTTGAATCTACAGAGGCACAGTTTGAACATGCGACTGCAGAGGCCTCTAGGGAGAAATACCCCAGCACAAAGGATTAGGGGATATTATACTCCATAATAGCTGGTAAACACCTGCAGTGCAAGGGACTGCTGGGTGCCTTGGGCTAGGGCTTGGCCAGAAGCCATGTTAGAGTTTCCAACTGAATCCAGGACTTGGAATTAGCATGGGTTGGCTTGTTCTCAGGGCTCCCAGTGTTGAAATTGCATAGTCATGGGGTAATGGGCTACCACAGGAGACATTCTGGGTCAGGGAGTCATGTGCATGTTGGCAAGAGACAGAAGTATCATATGCTGAATAGTGCACAACAGAGGACAGCATTTTCATAAGTTCTTTGGACTTCCAACTGGAATGATCCGGTTACCTGCTGCAGGCTTGCCAGGGTTATCCAGTGTGGATCTGGAATCTAACTTGAGCAGTAGCACAAAACTATACAGCTAAGAAGATAACCACAGGCTTAAAATCAATGACAAATTTCATTTCTTGTTTTCTTAATTGAAGTGCAAATAGCAATGAGACAGTTTAAAATCAAATTAATAGGACAGATTTGATACTTAATACATTGCAAACTGTTTTCATAATGGTTTGGTATCGTCCAAGGTGCATACATAATATTATACCTACAGACACTATTATAGCACATGTCTCTAATAAGTGAATTAAGAGAATGTGGCTGTATACTTATCCTATTTTTTAAGCTGAATTATATCACAGTTTCAATAATTAATACTTTCTACCTTGTTATCTTCCTAGTGGTTGTGCATAGTACTAGAAGTAGACATAATATCTTGTCCAACCACTGTTAGTGTAAATGTGGCTTCTCATAGAATTCTGCATAAGCACTGCATATTTAGCTTTGTTTATACAAAGACATCACGGTTCTTCCTTTGTATCCCTTTTTTGTGTCTAGACCTGTCAAGGATGAGCACTCCATTGTCATTAAAGCATTATAGGTGCCTGAACTCGACAATACAATCAAACACAGCCCAGCAGTCCACAATAATAGTGATTTATCTGAAGAAGTTGTTGACTATAGCCATCCACAGCGCAACGTATTTTTATATACCTCATTTTTATACTTTTCTGCTGGATGGTTAAGACCGAGATAGAGCAAGACTCATATAACAAAAAATGTAGCCTTTGTTTCTGATCAGGTCAGTGAAGTCCCGCCAGGATTTATCCTGCAATCCTGCACCTGACTTTGTAGATCCCTCGTCTGTGTCAGCCATGTGGATGAGTCATGGCCATTGCTTGACAAGTTTGCTCTCTGTGAGTGCCTGAGAAAAAGTTTTCTCTCCATCTGACTCTCCCCAGGCACACTATAGACCATCGATCTCCTTCCTCTGTGGCTGCACAATCTCTTTGATCAGAAAATCTGAGGCACAATGGAGTTCCATGATGTTGCAGAACAGGTTCACCTATGTCCTGAGTCTTTGCTGACCCTGAAAGGCCAGGACCAAAATGTTGGCTGACACAGTGGCCCTTCTATTTCTCCAATTTTGATCTGTGAACTTAGGTTGTTAACCATCCAGAAGAAAAGCTGATTAGTACCCTGCAGCATATGCTGTTCAGTTTGTCCTAACTATCCAACTCAATTCTTTTCAGTTGTTGCTTTACATTTCTATTTGTATTTCTTCTTTTGACTTCTTATATGAGGGAGACTATACAATATTTGCACATATGTGTCTGGTTTATTTCACTTACAAGTATATGTTCAAGTGGCATGCACTTCAATATAAATGCTTCAAGCTTATGATTCTTAATAACTGAGTAATACTCCATTATGTAGAAATGTCACATTTTTTTCAACCATTCCTCATGTGACGGGCATCTTGGTTGTTTCCAAGATTTTGCTATCACAAATTGTGCTGCTATAAACATAGGTACACATATATCACAATGATATAATGTTTTCAGTTCCTCTGGGAAAATTCCCAGTAGGGGGATAGCTGGCTTGAATGGAATTTTCACTCCTACTCTTTTATGGAGTTTCCACACTGATCTCCACAGTGGTTGTACCAGTCTATATTCCCACCAGGAGTGGAGAAGTGTTCCCTTTCACCCACAACCTCTTCAACCTTTTTTGTTGGTTGATTTCCTTATGATAGCCATTCTTTCTGGAATGAGATGGTATCTCAGTGTTGTTTTTACTTGCATTTTATGTAAAAATGAAATGGCTACTGATGTGGAGCATTTTTTTGTATATTTATTCGCTTCTTTAATTTTGTCCTCTGAAAAGTATGTATTCATCTCAGATGCAAATTTTTGAATTGGGTCTTTAAATTTGAGAGCCCTCCTATATCTTAGTTCTGTATATATTCTAGGCAGCAGACCTTTGTCTGATTGCTTATTAGTTAAGATTTTTTCAAAATTTGTGGGTTGTTTTTTCACTTTGTTTACAATTTCTTTTGATGGGCAGAAACTCCTCAAGAAGAGTTGATTCCAGTTGTTGATTCTTTCAAGTGTTTCCTGTGCAAATATATGTCTGTTCATGAACTCTTTACCTTCTCCTATGTCTTCAAGAGTACTTCCTACTTTGTCTTCCAAGAGATTGAGTGTTTCTGTTTTAATGTTTAGATCTTTAATCCATTTTGATTTTAGCTAAGTGTGTGGTGATAGATCTGTCTCAAGTTTTAGTTTTTGGCATGTCGAAAGCCAAGTTTTCCAGCATCATTTGTTAAAGAGGCTATCTCTCTTCCAGTAAGCATCCTTGTCTTGTACCTGATTTAAGAGTAAAATATTTCAGTTTTTTCTGATTTAGGATTATATTAGCTTTTGGGTTGTCATAGAAGGCTTTTATCAAATTAAGGTAGAGTCCATCTATTCCAATTTTCTGTAGGACTTTGAACATGAATAAGTGTTGGGCTTTGTCAAAAGCTTTCTCTTCATCGGTTGAGATGATCCTGTGGTTTTTAGATTTCAGTCTATTAACAGAGTGTATTATATTTATAGATTTTTGAATACTGGACCATCCTTGAATCCCTGGGATGAATCCTACCTGGTGATGGTGTATGGTCTTCTTGATGATTTGCTGTATTCTATTTGCTAGAAATTTATTGAGTATTTTTGCATCTATGTTCATAAGGGAGATTGGCCTGTAGTTCTTTTTCATTGTGTCTTTCCCTGGTTTTGGAATCAGTATAATACTTGCCTCTAGAAATGATTTTGGGAGGACTGCTTCCTTTTCAATTTCATTGAAGAGTCTGAGGACTGTAGCAATTGTATCTTCTATGAATTTCTTGTTGAATTCATCATGAATCCATCAGGACCTGGACTTTGTTTTGTCGGTAAGCTTTTTATTACATTTTCTATTTCATTGGCAGTTATTGACTTATTGGGAGTTGTTGTTTCTTGTTGGTTAAATTTTGGTAATTTGTACCTTTCTAGGAATCTCTCCATTTCATCTGCATCTTCTATTCTGTGAACATAAAGATTCTCAAAGCAGCTATTTAAAATCTTTTGTATTTCCACTGGGTCTGTGGTGATTTCACCCTTTCCATATCATATTCCTTGTATTTGAATTTTTTCTTTCCTCTTCTTGATGAGGTTGGCTAGAGGCTTATCAACTTTATTTAGTCTTTCAAAGAACAAACTTTTTTATTTGTAGATTCTTTGAACTGTTTTCTTCATCTCAGCTGAATTAATTTCTGCTCTAATGTTTATGGTTTCTTCCCATCTTTGCGCTCTGGGTTTCGTTTGCTCTTCTTTTTCTAGATATTGGAGGTGCTACATTAGAGTGTTTATTTTTTCCCATTCTATTTTCCTAATGTGTGAGTTCACAGCTATGATTTTTCCCTCTAAGAACTGCTTTCATCGCATCCCATATATTCCGATAAGTTGTGCCTTAATTTTCATTAAATTGTAGACATTATTGAATTACTTGTTTGATTTCTTCTGTGAGCTATTGATTGCTGAGTAGGGTATTGTTTAATTTCCAAGAATTTAGCGGGTTTTGCTGGTTTCTTTTTTCATTTAGTTCCAGTTTCATTGTAGTGTAGTCTCCTAATATACATGGGATAATTTTTGTTTTCTTGCATATACTTAAGCATGACTTCTGGGCTAGTATGCGATCTATTTTGGAAAATGACCCATGTGCAGCTGAAAAAAAATGTGTATTTGGCTGTGATTGTTTGGAACACTCTGTATATGTCCACCAGACCCATTTGTTCCAAACTCTGGCTCACTTGTGCTACTTCTTTGTTAATTTTTTTTGTCTGGTTGGCTATGTTTTTGAGATAAAGGTGTGTTAAGGTCTCCTGTTAAGATTGTGGTCTTAGATATTAGGTTCTTCATGTCCAGTAAGATTTGTCTTACATAGTTGGGTGGTCTTGTGTTTGGTGCATAGATATTTATGAGCGTCACCTCTTGCTCTTGAATTTTTCCTCTAACCAATATATAGTGGCCTTTTTGTCATTTGATCCTTCTTGGTTTGAAGTTGAGACTGTCTGAGAACAGAATTGCTACTCTTGCTTTTTTCTGAGGTGCTGGGGCATGTAGTATTTTTTTCCATCCTTTGACTTTGGGCCTATGAATATCCTTTTGAGTCAAGTGTGTTTCTTGTATACAGCATATTGTTGGATTTTGTGTCCTAATCACTGTTCCAGTCTATTTCTCTTAATTGGTGAATTGAGTCCATTTACATGGATGGTTATAATTGAAATGTGTTGACTTATGTTTGTCATGATATTTACCTGTTGTTGTTTGCTCCATTGTGTCCTGTGTTTGTCTGTCCTGTTTCGTGGGTTCCTTCCATTGTCATTCATGGAGTTCTGGTCATTGTGGTCTCTCTCTAGAATATTTTTCTGCAGCCTGTGTAGGGATTTCTCTGTCATCCTGAAATTCTTTACTTGTTCTTTGTCGTGGAAGTATTTCACTCCTCCATCAAACTTGAAAGAGGGTTTTGCAGGGTGTAATAGTCTGGGCTGGAATTTTTTTCATACAGGACTTGAAGAACTCTGCTCCATGCTTTCCTTGCCTTCATGATTTATATAGAGAAATCGGCTGTAATTCTGATGGGTTTTCCTTTGAATGTGATCTTCTTCTTCTCTCTAGCAGCTTTCAGTATATTATTCTTGTGTTGGATTTCTGGAATCTTGACTATTATATGTCTCAGTGTGTTTTTACTTGTGTTGAAGTTATTTGGTGTTCTGTTTGCTTCAATTACCTGAATGTTAGATTTTTTCTAGATTGTGAAGTTTTCTGCTATTACTTCTGCCCATATTCTTTTTATATCGTTTGTATTGACTCCTTCTTTCTCATTGATGCCAATTAATCTCATCTTTTTCATCTTGGCATCAACTTGCAGGTGATGGATTATTTTTTCCTGCATCCTCATTGTTTTTAAGAGATCCTTTCTCACCTTTTTACTAGCTGCCACAGCATCTTCAAGATCTGAAACTCTGTCTTTGCTTTCACTCAAATGGTTTTGTAGACTCGTGATTGATATTTTTAGTTCTTCTATATCTCTTTGACTCTTCTTCATGCTATTTCTTTTCTCTATTGCTCATTCCAGGAATCCATCATATTTATAATCTCTATTTTTTTAAATCAATGTATTCTTTAAATGTAGCTATTAATTCTTTTACCACCGAGATTTTTCCAAATTGTACTTTCTCTATGTATTTCCATAATTGATTCTGTACTTCAGATGCTATGATTTAAAGAATTCTTTTTTATTTCAGAAATTATTTCTGCTTTGAGTTGCTCTTTACCTTTCTGCTGTTGTTTCTTTGCTTCTGACACTCTTAATTCATATGTTTCAGCTGGAATAGTGTTCTCTGCACTTGTTCTGAGTAAGCATTGGGTTTCCCCCATATGTTTTTGGATTTGATTCATGACTTCAGATGCTATGTGTTCAAATATTTCTTTTTTTTGTTTCAGGCATTAATCCAGGTCTGAGTCCACTATACCTTTCTGCTGTTGTTCCTTTGCTTCTGCCTCTGTTAATTCAGCTGAGCTAGTGTCCTCTGCACCTATTGGTGGACTTGAGGCCTAAGATTGCATTTTTCTGTTTGTCTTTGTCATTTTGCATAGCCATGACTTCTGACCTTTGTTTTAGAGCTTTGGTGCAGTTGTAATCTGAGTGCGCAATGAGATTCACGTGTCAGTCTATTAATTTTGAGACTATCCAGTTATGCCTTGTCTGAATCTAGCTGTTGTGTTCAGTTCCTTTTTGCTGCAGCTCTTGTGGTACAACTGTGAGTCTGTGGTTCCCCTCTGTTGGGTCACTGGTCAGTGGAGCACGGGGGAGTGCAGAAGCTCTACCTCACACTCACCAGGCTGGGCAGGGGTGAATCAAGTGCCAGAAGAGTCACTGAATTTTCTCATTCCTGTAGCCGGCTTGGGGTCAGGGGCTCCGGGAAGTTGCCAGCTAGTTGGTCCTGATGTCTCAGGCCAGTCGCTCGCTCACCTGGCTTGGGGTCTAGGGCTGAGAGATTTCTTTTGCATTGATTTTGTGTTTTTTATTTTTTTTGCCAGTGCTCATCTCTTTCTTTTTTTGATTTTGTTTATTCGTGGGTGCAAATATTGTCTTTAATTTTTTTGTTATTTTTTCCCCCTTTCTTTTCCTCTCGCCTTCTTCACTATGTTCCTAAAGCATAGGTAATCATCATTTGTCCTTCAGACTTGTTTCTAATATCTTTTAAAAAATGTATTTAGTACAGGGTCTACAGGGTCTCACTACATAGATCAGATTTGTAGTGATCCTCCTGTTTTCAGCCTCCCAAATGCTGGGATTACAGGCATGGACCACCCATCTCAGTGTGCCCTAGGGGTGGGACTGGCATGGCATGGCATGCTAGGGACTGAACAAGTGTCCCTCTGTCTGTTTAAGCAGGCTGTTTAATCTACTGAGCTCTCTGGTTGGCCGTCCAATATTTGTTTCTTCTTTTATTACCATTTTTCCCCTCTTCTCCCTTTTAAACTTTCTCTTCTGAGGGTAAAATCACTCTTAAATAGACATTTAATGTATATAATTTTCTGATTTATTTTACATTTTGATATATAAATATAAGTCTTGCACCTATGGTTAAAGCTTAAAAATTAATAGCTCCCACAGTTTGTCAGTTTATGGACTGTGCTTGATGCTATGATTAGCCCTGAGTGTGCCACTTTATCTTAGCTGACCCAGTTGTTATGATCAGTTGTTGTCCCTTGTATGCTAACACCAAGATTGTCTGGGGGTAATAAACAATACCAAAGTCCAGTATTAAATTATTGAGCATTATAGCAAACAAGAAACAACATTTATCCAAATAAATTGAAGAAGCAGAATCCTGGAACAGACTCAAAAGTGAAAAGCCAGATCCCCCTAGAAGATATCCTTTAAAAGTAGTCAATTGCTAAAGAGGAATAGTAGAAATAAAGCTAACTAACATAAGCATTACTAGAAATAATTACTTACAATATGTAATACTAGAAATGCCTATATCAAAACCACCAACCATAAGCAGTTTACAACCATCAATGCAGAAAACATGTTTAAAGAAAAGGAAAATGAGGAACCACAGAGGCAAAATGCAACTCCAGATTTCCAGCTTACCGAAGTCAAATCCAATTGGCATTTAGGTGGAAGATTTCAAAAACACCAAAGCTGAAATCTCTGAAATGGTGACAGTAGAAATAAAAGTGCAGCTGAAGATTTTGTAAAAAAAAAAAAAAAAAGAACTAATAAAACAGGTAGCTAAAGATATGATGACCATAATAACGGATATGCTTAGAGAATCTAGAGAAGGTACAAATAAACAAAAGAGAGGAACCTAGAAAATTGGTTGAAACTATAAGTGTATAACACAGGAAAGAACTGGATTCCTTAAAACAAATAGGCAGGAGATTAAAATTTCCACTGAAATTGGAGAATGAGCCTTGCAAGGACCAAATATCAATTATAAAATAGAGGATTAGAGGCTGGGGAGCTGGGGAAATAGCTCAGTAGAATAAGCACTTACCTAACAAACACAAGGGCCTGAGTTAAATCTCTGGCCATCCCCTCCAAAACAAGAGGATTAACTACAATCCAGAGATCATGGAGTGAAACATTTGTTAAAGACAGCAAGGAACCACAAAAAGTTTTCTGCCATTATTTCTACGAAATAATGGGAACACTGTCCCATCCAGCGGATCAGTCAACATGGGTCACCTGGGAGAGGAGTGGGGAATGGAGGAGGGGGCAAAGGACAGGAGATGAGAGAAATGGAAACAAGACAGGATTCTGATCAAGTCTCGTTTATTCAAAGGAAACTCTGGGTATATATAGTGGAGTCATAGGGAAATGACGTCGGCAGGTAAAAGGCGCAAGTAACTAGGCAACAGGGCTATGACAGGAAGTCCCACTTTCGGGGCATAGCAGGAGACTTATGGGAAATAGGCAGGGTAAGAAGAACTAGGAACTTGCCGGGCGTGGTGGCGCATGCCTGTAATCCCAGCACTAGGGAGGCTGAGGCAGGAGGATTGTTGTGAGTTCGAGACCAGCCTGAGCTACAAAGTGAGCTTAAGGCCAGCCTGAACTGCACAGTGAGACCCTGTCTCAAAAAAGACAAAAAAAAAAAAAAAAAAGAACTAGGAACTTAACTCAGCAGAGGAATGGAAACTTAAGAACATGGCTGAGACTATTATAAAGTGGGTGTGAGTCACAGGTTTCCCACACAACACAACAGCTGGCAATGATTCAAAGAACAGCACAAGAGTCAATGAAAACATAGGAGATAGTGAAAATGACATTAAAAGGACATTCGTAGAAATAATGGCAGAAAACTTCCCAAACATGGATAAAAAGTTTGACATACAGTAAGCAAAGCATATAGAACTTCAAGTAGCCATAACCAAAAAACAAAACCCAAAGAAACAAAAATTTCCCACTGCCCCTTCTCCACAGCCAAACAAACCCAAAGGAAAGGAAAATAAAACATGATATATAATGTTTAAGACTCCAGAAAATCAACAGAAGAGACAATTAAAAGCTGTCAGAAATAATAAAGAAATATGTATAAAGGAAAGCTGGCATCACAGTAGACTTTTCAACACACTGTCTCTTATAGAGGGTATCTTGAAGTGAAGTATTGCAGACAGTAAACCAAAACAACCTCAAACCCACATGGATGTATATTGCAAAACTATCTTTTAAAACTGATGGAGAAATAAGATGCAGATATTTCCATGATAAAGAACATGTAAAGAAGTTCAAGACCCCCTCTACCCAAACCAAAAAGATTTGAGGGATTTTCTAGAAAATGTTCCTCCCAGAAAATTCCCAGTAGGGGAATAGCGGGCTTGAATGAGATCTCCAGTCCTATCTTCTTAAGGAGTCTCCACACTGATTTCCATAAAGATTGCAGCAGTCTACATTTCCACCAGCAATGGAGAAGTGTTACCTTTTCCCCACAGTCTATCCAACATTAGTTGTTGGTTGATTTCTTTATGACAGCCATTCTTTCTGGGGTGAGATGGTATCTCAGTGTTGTTTTAATTTGCATTTGATGGGTGGCTAGTGATGTGGAACATTTTTTCATGTATTTATTTGCTTCTTTAATTTTGTCCTCTGAGAAGTGTGTATTCATTTCAGATACCCATTTCTGGATTGGATCTTTAAATTTAAGGGTCCTAATGTAGTTTAGTTCTTTATACATTCTAGAGAGTAGACCTTTGTCCAAGAGCTTAATACTTAAGATTTTTTCAAAATTTGTAGGTTGTCTTTTCACTTTATTGGTAATTTATTTTGAAGTGCAAAAACTTCTCAATAAAATTTAGTCTTAGATGTTACATCTTTCAAGTGTTTCCCGTGTGATTTAGTGTTTGTTCATCAACTCTTTGTCTACCTCTATGTCTTCAAGAGTTCCTGCTAATTTCTCTTCCAGGAGATTTAGTGATTCTGTTTTAATGTATAGATTTTTAATCCATTTTGACTTTAGCTTAGTGCATGGTGATAGAGCTAGGTCAAGTTTTATTTTTTGGCATGTAGAATGCCAGTTTTTCTAGCACCATCTGTTACAGAGGCTATCTGTCTTGCAGTAAGTGTGTCTAGCTGCTTTGTCGAAGATTAGATGGCTGAGTGTGTTGCTAGAGGCTTCTGTATCTTCTAATCTATTCCATTGATCCTTAGGTCTATTTCGCTTCCATTACCTTGTTGATTTTATCACAATAGCTTTGTAGCATAATTTCAAGTCAAGAAGTGTAATCCTGCCAGCCTTGTCTGTGTTGGCCAGGTTTGCCTTTGCTATTCTACATCTTTTCTGGTTCCAAATAAACTTTAGGAACAATTTCTCTAGTTCTGGGAGGCATGTTGGTGGCAGTTTGGTAGGGACTGCATTAAATTTGTACAACAATTTTTGAAGTATGGCCATCTTTATGGTGTTGGTTCTTCCTATCCAGGAGCAGATAATATCTTTCCATTTTCTGAGATCATCTATGATGTTTTTTCTTAGGGTGTTGTAATTTTCCGTGAAAAGATCTTCAACTTCCTTGGTTAAGTGAATTCCAAGGAATGTCATTTTACGTGGTGCTATTTTAATAGGTTTTGTTTCTATAATTTTCACCTCAGTGTGTGTGATATCTCTATAGAGCAATGCTATTGACTTTTGAGTATTGACTTTGTATCCTGCTATGCTACTGAAGTTTTGTTTCAATTCTAGTTTTTTATTGGTGGAGCTTTTTGGGTCTTCCAAATCAAGTAGCATGTCTTCTGCAAATAATGATAATTTAACTTCTTCTTTACATATTCTTATTCTTTTATTTCTCCCTCTTGTCAAATGGCTCTAGCTAATGATTCCAAGACTAGATTTAATAGTAGGGGTGATAGAGGACATCCTTGTACCAGATCTGAGTGTAAAAGCTTTTAGACTTTCCCCATTTAGAATTATATAAGCCATTGGTTTGTCATAGATGGCTTTCATCAAATTGAAGTAGAGGCCATCTATTCCAATTTTCTGTAGGACTTTGGACAAGAACGATTGTTGGATTTTGTTAGAAGCGTTTTCTGCATCAATTGAGATGATCATGTGGTTTTTAGATTTTGCTCTATTGATATAGTGTATTACATTTATAGATTTTCAAATATTGAACTATCCTTGCATGCCTGGGATGAATCCTACCTGGTCATGGTGTATGATCTTCTTGATGATTTGTTGTATTCAATTTTGTAGGATTTTACTGAGGAATTTTACATTTATGTTCATGAAGGAGATTGACCTGTAGCTCTCTTTTTTAGTTGCGTCTTTCCCTGGTTTCAGAATCAGTATAATACTTGCCCCCCAGAATGTTTTTTGGGGAACTGTTTCCTTTTCAGTTTCATTGAAGAATTTGAGGCGTGTGTAAATTACATCTATAAATTTCTTGTAGAATGCAGCTGTGAATCCATTAGGACCTGGACTTTTCTTTGTCTGCAGGCTTTTTGTTACAGTTCGTATTTCATTGGTTACTGTGGGTTATTGAGAGTTGTTGTATATTCTTGACTCAGTTTTGGTAATTTGTACCTTTTGAGGAATCTGCCCATTTCTTCTGTGTCTCCTATTCTGTAAGCATAAAGATTCTCACAACAGTTATTGACAATCTTCTGAGTTTCTACTAAGTCTGTGGTGATTACACCCTTTTCATTCCTTGTTACTTGTATTTGAATTTTTCTTTCCTCCTTTTGATGAGATTAGCTAGGGGCTTATTGATTTTATTTAGTCTTTCAAAGTACCTGATTTTTGATTTGTTAATTCTTTGAACTGTTTTCTTTGTGTCAATTGAATTAATGTCTGCTCTAATCTTTATGATTTCTTCCTGTCTTTGGGCTCTGGCTTTCGTTTTCTCTAACTCTTCTAGATGTTGGAGGTGCAGCATTAGGGTGTTTATTTGTTCCCATTCTGTTTTCCTAATGTGTGAATTCACAGGTCTGAATTTCCCTTGGAGAACTGCTTTCATCACATCCCATAAGTTCCGATAAGTTCTAGTTGAATTTTCATTGAATTGTAGATATTGTTGAATTTCTTTTTTTAGTTTCATCTGTAACTATTTATTGCTGACTAGGGTGTTGTTTAATTTCCATGCATTTAGTGGGTTTTGCTGGTTTCTTTTGTCATTTATTTCCATTTCTTATTATCTGTGGTCAGAAAATATAAATGGGATAATTTATTTTTTTCTTGTATATACTTAAGCATGACCCATGTACAAGTATCCAGTGTGCTTTTGAGAATGATCTATGTGCAGGTGAAAAAAATGTGTATGAGCTGTATGTGGGTGGTACACTCTATATATGTGCCCCATGTCCATTTTTTCCAACTTGTGCTTCAGTTCTTCTATTTGTTTGCTAATTTTTGTCTGATTGAGCTATCTTTTTGAGATAAGGGGGTGTTGAGGTCTTCTGTTAAAATTGTAGTCTTGGGTATTAGATATTTCATGTCCATTAAGATATGTCTTATATAGTTGGGCGCTCCTGTGTTTGGTCCATAAATATTTGAGTGTTACGTCTTTCTCTTGAATTTTTCCCCTAAGCAGTATATAGTGCCCTTCTTTATTTCATTTGGTCATTCTTGGTTTAAAGTTGAGACTGTGTGAAAACAGGATTGCTACCTCTGCTTTTTTTTTTTTTCTGAGGTGCTAGTACATGCAGTATTATGTTCTAGCTTTTGACTTTAAGCCTATGAATGTCTTTTTGAGTTAAGTGTGTTTCTTGTATACAACATATTCTTGGATTTTGTTTCCTAATCCACTGTGCCAGTCTATTTCTTTTAATTAGTGAGTTGAAATCATTTACATTGATGGTTATAACTGATATGTGTTGACTTATGATTCACTTGGCATTTATCTGCCATTGTTTACTCTGTTTCGTCCTGTGTTTAATTGTTTGTCCCACTCAGTGAGTTCCCTCTTTTCTCATTTGTGGAGTTCTGCTCATTATGGTCCCTCTCTAGAACATCTTTCAGTATTATGTGTAGTGTTGGCTTTGTCAGCATCTAATCCTTTAGTTGTTCTTTGTCCTGAAAGTATTTCACTTCTCTATCAAACTTGAAAGTGAGTTTTGCAGTGTATAGTAGTCTGGGCTGCAATTTGTTTTCATAAAGGACTTGAAGTACTCTATTCCGTGTTCTTCTTGCCATCTTGGTTTGTGAAAAGAAGTCAGCTGTAATTCTGATGGGTTTTCCTTTGAATGTGATCTGCATCTTTTCTCTAGTGGCTTTCAGTATATTATTCTTGTGTTGGATTTCTGGGATCTTGACTATTATATTTCTCGTTGTGCTTTTAATTGGGTTGAAGCCATTTGACGTTCTGTATGCTTCCGTTACCTGAATGTCAGATTATTTCCTAATATTTGGGAAGTTTTCTGCTATTACTTCTACCCATATTCTTTTTTTTTTCTACCCATATTCTCAGTTGTATTGACTCCATCTTTCTCATTGATGCCTATTAGCCTCTCATTTTTCATCTTTGCATCATCTTATAGGTGACAGATTATTTTTTCTTGCATACTAGTTATTTTTAAGAGATCCTTTCTCACCTTTGCATTAGCTGCAGCAGCATCTTCAAGATCTCAAACTTTATCTTCAGTTTCACTCAAAATGGTTTGTGATTTAGATTTTAAGTTCTTCTATATCTCTTTGACTCTGCTTCATGCCATCTATTTATTTCCTGTATGGCTTATTCAAGCAGTCATATTCCTAATCACCTGTACTTTTTCATCTATGTCTTCTTTAGAGGCAGTTATTAATTCTTTTACTGCAGGTTTTTTTCAGATTGGGTTTCCTCCATATGTTTCCATATTTGATTCCTTACTTCAGATAGTATGAATTGAGAGTTGTCTTTTTTATTTTATAATTAATTCTCCTCTGGGTTCCTTTATACCTTTCTGCTGTTCCTTCTTTGCTTGCGAGGCTGTTAATTCATACATTTCTGATGAGCTAGTGACCTCTGCAGTTGTTCTGGGTGGGCATTGTGTTTCCCCCATATGTTTCTGTATTAAATTCTTTACTTCAGATGTTATGCATTCAGAATTTTTTTTTTTATTTCAGGCATTAATTCTGCTCTGAGTTCCTCTATTCCTTTCTGCTGTTGTTTCTTTGATTCCGATGCTGTTAATTCATTCATTTTAGCTGAGCTAGTGTGTTCTGCATTCTTTATGGGTACATTCAAAGCCTGATATTGCATTTTGGTCCTTGTCTTTCTCATTTTGTAAATGAGAAATGACCTCTGACCTTTGGTGTAGAGCTTTGGTTCAGTTATAACCTTAGTATCTAGTGAAATTCGGGTGCATATCTATTAAGTTTGAGTTTATCCAATTATGCCTGGCCTGGCTGTAGCTGTTATGTTTAGCTCCTTCCTGCAGCCCTTGGAAATGAACCTGCTGCGCCCCTCTGGCACAATAGTGTACCTGTGCTGCCCTCTGTTGTGTCCCTGGCACAGAGAGCCCACGGGAGCATAGAAGCTCTCCTACACATTAGCTGATCTGGGCTTAGGCTGGATATGAGGGCCCTTAGAGAGTCGCTGTTGTTCTCACTCACTTGGTGGGCTTGGGCTCAGGGGTTCTGGAGGGCACCAGAGGTCCAGATGGCATGATAGAGAGTCTCACTCATGATAGTGCCTGAGTGTTGGTCTGGAGGGGACCCGTGGGCACAGTGAAGCTGGATGTTCTCCCACACACTCACTGTTCTGGGTTGTGCTGGAACTGGGGGTCCCAAGAATCTGTTTTGATTTTCTTTAAAAACAATCTCACCATTACTTTAGGCTGGGTTTGATTTTCTTTAAAAACAATCTCACCATTTAGTTTCTTTCAGGTTGACTCACAGCATGTGGTGAGTATTCTGCCTTGGCCTCTTCAGTGCTGTACTACCAGCTTGTACTAGCATACCAAGCTTTAGGTTTGTACTGTTTATCGGTGTAACCCACAGATATACCCTGTATTCTCTTGACCCAGAGCCCTTGCAGAGACCATTGTTCTCAAGCCCTGATGCTTTTGGGAGATAATCAATGTCTACATCCTTATAATATAGATGGATAGCACAATAACTGTTTATTATTATTAAGGAGACTTCAAACACATACCAACATATCTCAATATTTTTATCCCTTTATCTCTGCCTTCGCAAAACCTCTATTTCTTATAGCACTTCCCAGTTTTGAGATCTATCCTTTATTTCCTATTATCTTTTATTTTGCTACATAATTCACTTATATTTTGTATTTCTCATATAAGAAATATCATGAAGCATTTAGTCTTATGTGTCTAACTTATTTTACTTGACATTATGTTTTTTCAATGTATATCCAATTTTACTACGCTTTACTCAATATTTCCCCCTTTATTGTGCAGTAGAACTCCATAGCATACAAATAACAAATATCCTGGGCATTGATGAGCAGTTTCAGTGGTGTGGCCTGAAAACTCTGGGAGTGAGAAATGCTAGAACCCTAAGGGAACTTTATTAGGGATTTTGGAAACCTTGCCAAAATGTATGACATTAAAGAAGCTACTACTCAACTCCTGGGTGTTAACCTTCATGAGAATCAGAGATCTGTACCAGTGTCAGAACAAAGTGACAGCAAAGTCTGAGTGGGGCCAGGGAGATAGCTCAGTAGAATAAGGAATAAGTGTTTGCCTGGCAAGCACAGGGTCCTGAGTTCAATCCCCATACCACAAAAAAAAAAAAAAAAAAAAGACAAGTCTGAGCATCTTCACATCACTATTGGAGTTACTATATCCACTGGTTTTAAGCAAACCACTGCAGATGAAATCAGAGAGAAATTAGAGTCATCATGCAAAATCATCAAAGATCGGGGCAAGTTATATTTTGACATTTTAGTGGAAAGTCTGGTGCAGGTTCATTGTCTGAGATCAGTCAATAACTTATTTTTAGTTTTTGGGGAGTTTAAGATTTCCAGTTTTTTAAAAAAAGAAGCTCTGATTTTGAAAACTTGGATGGAAAGCTCCAAGGATCAGATTCTTTAAAAGTATAGGAAGATTTATCGACAATGTTTTAAATTCTTATATTATGACTATTATGGAAAACCAGCCATCAAAGAGGAGACATCAACATTATTATGTAAAGTTACATTTCTTGTTATATAGGTCTTGCTTTATCTTGGTCTTAACCATCCAGCAGAAGAGTGTAAAAATGAGGTATAAAAAGTAAAGCCATATTAATATGCTGTGGTGTAAAAGACTCTAGTCAACAAATTCTGTGGATAACTCACTACTGTTGTAGACTGCTGGACTGTGTTGGAGTGTTTTGTTGAATTCAAGTACCTATAGTATTTAAATGCCAATACAATACCCAGTTCTGACAGGACTCAACAAAGAAAAGGTATAGAAAGCAAGAACCATTTTGTATTTGTATATACAGAATAGTTAGGATAGGTATACAACTACTTTTGCTTAATTCTATGAGAAGAAAGATTTGTAGTAACGGTGTTTGGACAGAATATCCTGTGTGCTTCTTGTACTATAACCATTAAGAAGATAACAATGTAAAATGTACTAATTATTGAAAATGTCCTATTAATCAGCTTTGAAACTGTCTCATTGATATTTGTGTCTCAATAAAATAAAATAAAATAAATTATTATGTGATCATATGGCATTTTCTAAAAATGAGACTGATGAATAAATTCTTTGCATTTCATGCTGATAGTAAATACAGGTACAACCTTTCAGATTACATATCTCTAAATAACATTGCCTAATATTTCATAATAAAATGTATTATGAGTGTTTTACTTGATAAAAATTAATACAGAAGAAATATATAGCATACATAATATATAATAGAATATATGTAATGTAGAATGTATATATAACACAGTATATCTTTATCTATCCATCTATCTATATCATATCAAATCTTCATGTATACCTTCCCATCTCCACTTAATGTAAACATAAATAGATGTTAAAATGTCATGATTTATGTCAGTATTTGTTTTTAAATTAAAATATAAAGCAATTTCCCTATGAGTACAGTGTGGGAGACTTACTCATGTCATTGCTTTCTGACAAGGCATTACCAAGAAAGTCTGCCATGCTGTACTCACATTACCTAAAATCTTTGACAGTAGAAAAAAAAAAGGTATTATTCTGCTTTATTGAAGCCATCAAAAATTTAGAGATCATTACAATTAAAGCTTAGAGGAACTTAAGACAAAATATCAGACTCCATCAATAAAGGGGTCTACAGGCCAGTAGGTTACAGTTATTATCCCTTAAAAATAGTTTCTACACTTACCTATAAGCTCTTAGTGCTCAGCCTCAGTTTCCCAGGTGGTTCAGTAAGACTGAAGGGGCTTGGGCCCTAAAAAAGGCAGGTTCCTTTGCAACCTACTTGGGTCTCCTTCTGTCTGTCTCTCAGACAGAAATTTTCTTTCCTCCAATAAATATATTCTGCTGTTTAAAAAATACATATCCCCTTTATTTCTTTCCCTAACCTTATGCCACAGTCAGTATCTGACATTATGTTGAACAAGATTTTTTTTGATTGAAAGCTTTCTGCTTTTCTCCATTTAATATGACATTGCTGGTGGCTTTTTCATAAATGTTTTTTTTATCAGATTAAGATAAAATACTTTTCTATATATTTTCTTCAGAGTTTTTGTTATTTTTAGATTTTGTCCAACAGTTTTTCTGCATCTGCTGAGGTGATCATATGAGTTATGTCCTTGCTTCTGCTTATGTTATGTATCACATTTATTAATTTACATATGCTTATACATCCAGGGATGAAGCCTGCTTGCTCATGATAGAGTGGTACCATATTTTACAAACAATGCTTTCTGCAGTTCTGGTCACAAACTGAACCAGATTTCCTCAGAGGGTCATCATTATACCAAACCACTGAATCTGACTGAGTTCTCATTCAATTAAGTTTATGATCAGAACTGTATAAATAATTCAGTTTGTGAACCAAGGTATCTCTGTCTACAATCTTCCTAAAATATCCTGCAAAACTTATTTTCAGTATTGATGGAGAAGGAAGGCATAGGATAGTAAATGTAAAGGCAGTTTATTCTTACAAAATATGGTGTCTGTCAGAAATAGGAATTTAGTCAAGTAAATGAAGAATATTGGAAATATCAAAAATACAATATAAAATTTCCTTCTATTAACTTATTAATATGGCTCATTATAAAATAGCTTAATTTGAAAGCAGAGGAGCAATGCTGGGAAACTTATAGATAGGTGTTTGGAGTCCAAGAAGGGGATCTGGAAGAAGCAGGAACAAGGGAAGGAAAGGTGATGACATTAGATATGCCACCTTGTCTGAACAAACACTACCAGTATGGAAAATTACCAAACACTAATAAATATAAATAATTTAAGGAATAGTATCACTTGTCAGTTATAGTATATGGCAGAGTAAAATGTGTCTTCTTGCACTGAGAGGATACTCACAGAGACATAAGCTCTTTTTGGTTACTAACACTGCTGTCTACAGGGCTTGTAGAGAGCTGGTATGCACAAGCTGTCATCATGGTGAAAGCACGAACAACTGGGCATGAGCTGCCAGCTCATCAGGTAGAGTGACTCGCCTGTCATGTCACCTGAGTGCATAAGGACAGAGAAGTTGGAGGAAAGGAATCAACACCTACCAAAGAACTAAAACCTACTGATGTGTAAAGAACTTGAATCCAATAGGCTGTTCCTTCAAAAGTTTGGAATGGCAAACAAAGCACAGAAAAGTTAGAAGAGAAATGGAAAATATGAATGAGTTCATAGAATCCTTGGGCAGGAACTTGCAGGTCAATGGAGAGATTACGGAGATCACACAGTCATCAGCAAGACAAGAAATTAGAGTTGCCTTCAAAATACAATTCAAGGGAAAAGATGGAAGGTAATGTGAAAACAATTGGCAAAGGGAATGCAATAAAACATCTTCTATTTGTAGAAATCCTAGCCATGGTGTTGCAGAATGCCTATTACAGAAAATCAGGACAGAAAAACTGAAATATTTTAATTAATATTATTTAATCAAGAGATAACCAAGTTCAAGGCCAAAGTAGATCCATGTTTGTTGAAGTGCTTCTTCTTTCTTTGGCTTTTATTTTTTAAAGAGAATAAGAAATAGTTTTTTTAAAAAAATATACAGAATTTCACTAAATAAAATAATAGAAATTGAAGAATGGTGGATTTTTTTTTGTTTTGTTTTTTGAAATACTTTGTTTACAGAAAAATGGGGCACGTGTCTTCATCTTTACCTTGATAAATCCCAAGCTAAAATTCTACCTCTGGAAAACCTTGAGTCAAGGTGTGCTGAATAAGTTGTTGACCTGGTCTTCAGCCTCCAAGAATGCTGGGATTGCAGGCATGTGCCACCACGACTGGTCCAATTTCTCCCTTGTGGAATGGGCTTGCTTTGCCCTATAACTGTCACACCATTTGGTGTTGGAAGTGTGCAACTTGCTTTTTAACTCTCACTGGGGCTCGCACCTAAGTGTTGCCTTGTTGGGTAGAGGAGACTTTGGACTTTGCCCCTTGGGCAGTTCTGAAGCTATTGACAACTCCTGCCACTGCTCTAAATGCATATCACACTGTGAGAGAGTAAGGATGGAATGTTAGTGTTTGGAGCTGCAATTTTCCACAGCACTTGATCCACAGCTGCTGGTGTGTCAAGAACTGGCAGAAACTTGGGTACCAAGATGCTTTGCCAGGAGCACATTGTGAAGGCATCATGTAAGAGCAGCTCTGCTCCTCCAGCTTCTTCTGCATTGACACTGCCCACTTCCACAGGCTTAGAAGTGATGCAGTGTGAGCTACCAGAGACTGTGACCTCTGAAAATGTGGTCAAAGACAAATCACGGCCCTTTGGGTTGCTCTGCTCAAGTGTTCAGAAACCTGATAGAAAGCCAACACTAGGTGACTTTTAGGTTCTTACTTCCAAGGATGTAGAGATCATATGTATGTTCCTTGTTATTAGTTTTGAAATCTGGCCAACAGAATAATAGCACATGTGTACATAGAAATATAGGGTATATTTCCCCAAAGGTCTGTGGCTCCTTTTCTTCCTCATTCCTACAGCTGTGATTTTTTTATCTAAGGTAGCCAGCTGGAAAGTGATAGCAAATGCATATGCAAAGTTCACTTACTGTATTAATGATTTTTTTACATCATTGCTATTCAAGAGTTCATTAACTTACTTGGGCACATAATGTTCTACTATAGCTTAATGATTAAATGCTTAAATTTAATGATTAAATTTAACCCTAGTTAAATTAGAATTGAATACTGACTTCTTTCTTAAATTGTAATTGTCATAGAAAAGATTTTCTAAAATTTTTACTTTGTAGTAATTACTTTGCATTATGGCACATGACTGTAAGCCAAGTCCTCTTAGAGGATAAGATAGCAGAATGTGAAGTGGGAGCCAAACCCCAACAATTTAGCTACTTATGGAGACCTTTGGCAAAAACATCAACAGCAAAAATAACAACATCAACGACAGAGTCCGGGAATGTGTCTCATTATGAAGTTCCTTGTTTTCAATGCTAGTACTGAAAAAATCTTTTCTGGTAGAAATGATGTGGCTTGAGCTAGAGCGCCAGAATGCAGAGGGAAATTCACACTGCAAGCTCTGCATACACAGAAAAGCAAAGAACTGAGTGGGGGAGAAGCTGGTCAGCTCTGCTCAGCTCTCATCTCTTGCTGAAAGCTATATGGGAAGTAGCATCACAATAGTGCCTGAACATCAATCCTATCATTTCTACTTTACAGCACACATTAGCACCTCTAAGATAAATACAAATAAGTCAGCGTAGTGAAACAAAATTTTCAATGGAGTCATTTCAAGCATTTGAACTTTCAGTGGGTGGAGTTTGGCGTCGGTTAAGGCATTAACTTTATTGTACTTGTACTGCATGAGTTTTGCAGTCCAGACTCATAATCTCTCTCGTTTGGGCTTCAAAGTATATTAAAAAGAAGTCTTATGAGGGTAAGTTGCAATTTTTTGTTGTTATACCAGTGCAGGTAATAACAGTTGTAAGGATACTGAGCTGAGTCCTCAGTGCAACCTTTGACTTTGTCATGGGGACAGAAAAAGAAGACACTGATGTATTTCTTGGACCCCTTTGATTGTACAGAATGAGAAACAGATAACAGAGACACAACAACTCTAATTTTCATAACTCCTCTTTATATTTTATTATAGAGTATATAGACACATGTGTCACTTTCTTATTAAACCTTAATAGCTTTTCCTGTATTTCTATATTTTAAAATATTAAGTCATAATTTGACATATTATTGTGGGATATATTTATTGCACTAATCAAACTGATGTTAAATATTTCAATATTGTGTGGAATAATTCAATGCATTTAATTAACACAGCTGCTATCTTAAGTAGAAGTTTCAGGAACTCGGTGGTGCCTTAGCTCGGATGATTCAACCAAATGAATAAATTAATCTGTTAGATGCTGTGACACCTTTTCAAATGGTCTTGTTCACACTAGTGCCTGCTTTTTTACTGGACATTCTTTCAAACCATCTTTGTTAAAGGCAAGAAAGATAGGCTTTTCTCACTTGAAGAGCTTCAGACCTCATTCTTTCTGAGAGTTCTTGTACCTCCTACCTCAACGTGAAGCAAGTTGTTGCAGATCTCTAAAGATTATTTCGTATGTGGTCATTGAAGTCTTCTCAGGGTTTATCTTGTAGTCCTGTACATTGTTCTGTAGTTCCTTTGTCTGTGTCATCCATGTGGATGAGTCATGGCCAATGCTTGACCAGATTGCTCTCTGTGAGAGCCTGAGAGAAAGTTTTCTCTTCATGTGACTCTCCCCAGGCACACATTAGAACTTCAATCTCTTTCCTCTGTGGCTCCTCAATCTCCTTGCTCAGAAAATTTGGAGCTCACCTGAGTCTCATGATATTGCAGTACAGGTTCTCCTATGTCCTGAGTCTTCGCTGACCTTGAAAGGCTAGGGCCAAAATGTTGGCTGGCCTTGTGGCTCTTCTATTTCTCCAACTCTGACTTGTGGTCTTAGGTTTTTAACCATCCAGAAGAACAGCTGATTAGTATCCTGCAGCATATGCCATTCACTTTGCCTTATCTGACTCAATTGATTTTACTTGTTGTACATTTCCTTTTGTATTTCTGCTTTTCGCATGTTATACAAGGGAGACTATACGATATTTACATATGTGTGTCTGGTTTATTTCACTTATGAGTATATGTTCAAGTGGCATCCACTTCAGTATAAATGCTTGAAACTTATCATTCTTAATAGCTGAGTAATACTCCATTATATAGAAATACCACATCTTTTTCAACCATTCCTCATGTGATGGACATCTTGGTTGTTTCCAAGATTTTGCTATCACACATTGTGCTGCTATAAACATAGGTACACATATATCTCTGTGATACAGTGTATCCAAATCCTTTGGGAAAATTCCCAGTAGGGGGATAGCTGGCTTGAATGGGATTTCTAGTCCTACTCTTCTGAGGAGTCTCTACACTGACCTCCACAATGGTTGCACTAGTCTACATTCCCACCAGCAGTGGAGAAGTGTTCCCTTTTCCCCACAGCCTCTCCAACACTTGTTGTTGGTTGATTTCCTTATGATAGCCATTCTTTCTGGAGTGAAATGATATCTCAGTGTTGTTTTTATTTGCATTTCACGAATGGCTAGTGATGTGGAGCATTTTTTCATATATTTGTTCGCTTCTTTAATTTCACCCTCTGAGAAGTGTGTATTCATCTCAGATGCCCATTTCTGAATTGGGTCTTTAAATTTGAGGGCCCTGTGTTGGTATGTAAGTTTTGATCTACCTAGGTCTTAACCATCCAGCAGTAAAGTATAAAAGTATAAAAATGAAGTATACATCGTGAGCCCATAATATTAAGCTGAGCTGTAAATGGATATGGTCGACAATTTCTTTGAACAACTCACTATGGTTGCAGAATTCTGGACTGTGTTGGATTGTGGTGTTGAGTTCAAGCACCTAAGTTAGTTGAATGTCAATGGAGTGCCCACTTTTGACAGGTGTAGACAAAGGAAGGGTTGTAGAAAGAAAAAATCATGATGTGTGTGTATAGACAGTACAGTTGGGATAGATAACGCTGTGCTTCTACATAATTCTATGAGAGGCAAGATCTGTACTAAT
>PVKA01029384.1:0-17877 GCA_004027165.1 Ctenomys sociabilis
CCTCCCTCCGTCCCTCCTTCCTTCCTTCCTTTCTCTTTCTTTCTTTCTTTCTTTCTCTCTTTCTTTCTCTCTTTCTTCTTTCTGTTCTTTCTGGTTTGCTTATTAGTTTTAGATGCTGGAGAATGAATGCATGGCTTCCCACTTTAAGCACCTGTTCTATCTCTGAACTTTACACCTAGGTTTGCCTCTTATGTATGTGTATTAAAACAATTCTAACTTATTTATAATAATCAGCACAGTAAGTGCTCCATAATAAATAGTTGTTATAATGTGTATTTTGTGGAATGATAACAAAAACATCTTTATATATTTTTGTAGTAGTTTTAGAACAGTTTTGATATTTCTTTGTAGACATAAGGTTACAATTTTATGTAATATATATATATATATATATATATATATATATATTCATATATACATATGTAGAAATCTTTGGAAAAATTTTATAAAGGTGTGTTCTTTACTAACGCCATATTTATTTAGAAAGGTAAGTGATTATTGAAATTATAGTAATTCAGTGATCTAGTGAAAAATCTGTATTTATGCATTCCCTCTATAAATATTATACATTATTTTCACTAGATCAATTTTGTGGAATGATAACAAAAACATCTTTATATATTTTTGTAGTAGTTTTAGAACAGTTTTGATATTTATAATAGTTTTGATAGATTATAACAACTATTTATTTATGGAGCACTTACTGTGTTGATTATTATAAATAAGTTAGAATTGTTTTAATACACATACATAAGAGGCGAACCTAGGTGTAAAGTTCAGAGAAAGAAGAAAGAGAGAAAGAAAGAGAAAGGAAGGAAGGAAGGAAGGAAGGAAGGAAGGAAGGAAGGAAGGAAGGAAGGAAGGAAGGAAGGAAGGAGGGATTTTTCACTAGATCAATTTTTTCTATCTCATGGCACTTCGGTACTCTCAAAGTGTCAAAAATAATAGGCAGGAAACAAAATAATTTTTAAAACTTTACAGAGTTGCAAGAATACTAAGCAAACAAAAGTAAGACTGATAGTTACGTGAATCATAAAATAGCTTATCATTTACCAGAATAATTTATAAAACATGATGGAAAATGAGGTGAATTTTAGCTATGATGCAGGATATGATACCTTTGAAAACATAACGTTTTTCTGGCCATAGTAGTGCAGGCCTGGAGTCCCAATCTATGAGAGTGAGGGAGGGAGACTGCAAGTTCTACCTAAACCTGAGCAGTGTAGCAATTTAATAAGACTTTATATTAAATATTGAAAGAGCTGGGGCTGGAGCTATGTGCAAAATACTGGGTTCAAACCATACCCACATTCACAGAGAGAGGACATCTGCCCTTCTTAGACAATTTTTTCTATCTCACACAACTGTGTAAGATAGAAACATTTTTCTTTCAGTAAAATGTTTAGCAAGATGTGTGTAATACTTACACACATCTCACTTTTTGGTTGTGTATAAAAGGGCAGGCTAAAGAAAGAAGGTGCTTGCTCTCCAGGAGTTATGAAGGGTAATTTATGGATAGTATGGAAAATATTTTAAAATGTACTTATCTGGGCTATTTTAAGGAAAGACAGCATAATATGTGATCCTCCCCAAATCTCTCATTAAAATGGACAGATAAATGAGACAGGAAATTACAAAAATGTGAGTAATATTTAATTTCAAATTAGATGCCAGAATTTTCTGCATGAACACCAAAATGCAAGCATGAATTACGGTCTTGGTGAAGAAATTTTGAAAATACAGTCAGTCATTGGAAGGATCTAAGAAAATGAGAGCCTGAGAAGATCAATAAAGGTTTTTCTGGAAAGCACACAGGCCAGTGTGAGACCCAGAGCCAAAAGGAAAAACTATTTTAATCTATCAAATAGTAGGCTAAAGTCTACACAGAGTGGGAAGGTATAAAATTTATGAGCTGCAGATATTAGTAAATCTGATCTTCTCTAGAATAGGATTTATTTTCAGGAGATAATGCTTGAAGACAATGGAGATAAAAGGAGGAAAATTCATGTGAGAACATGGAGATAGCAGAACCTAATTAGCAAGCTGATTTATTCATAACACTAAAAAAATACTAGAAGAGGGAGAAATCATACATTGTAATAAGTACACTGACCCTTCATTTTTTTTTTTAGTACCAGGGATTGAACTCAGGGCCCTGCACTAGTCAGGCAAGCTCTTATTCTGCTGAGCTATCTCCCTGGCCCCTGTTTGTTCTTAAAACTGCAGGCATTTCAGAGTTCCTAGAAGACAGATTTGTCCAAATAGGCAGAAGTTTAGAACCCACAATTCAAATTGAGATAGAAAAGATTAAAATCAAGGTACATGACACGAAAGAGCAAAATAAAGCAGAGCTAGAAAAAATTTCTTCAATTAGTTCAGCTCAAAGCATGACTGAAATTTAAAACAAGAAGTTTCAAAACTAAACATTAAACAAAGAATAAGGCAAAAGCAAAAGAATCCAACACACGTCTTAAGAGAAATAAAATATAAAAGGAAAAAACAATGTTTTCAAGATTAGCAAAAACATAAAGAGGTTAGTAATGACTGAGTGGCAAATTGATTAAAAAATGTGAATGATAGTAATTAAAATTAAAATTATAGAGTAAAAAAGATAGTAAGGGGGGCTGGGGAGATAACTCAGTAGCATAAGCACCTGTCTGGCAAGTGCAGGGTCCTGAGTTCAATCCTTGGTATTGCAAAAAGAAAAAAATGATGATGGTAAGACAATCCTAATGAGATTCTTGACTTTCAAAAAGAGAAAGGGAGGAACTAACACTCATACAGAATATTCAAATAAAAATTTTTTGAGGGAAAATACCGCTCATTGGCAACATTTTCAGGCTGGATTTTCATGAGGCAATCAATGAATTTCTTTTTTGAGTGGAGTTTGATAGCTATCCATTTTAGCATTGTCACACAAAGTATGCAAATTGCAATTGATATGAAGGAAGTCATGGAATATTCTTCTCATGAAGGCTTCTGAATAATCTACTAAAAATATGCATCACAAAAAAAGTGTTAGGGAAACATTGACCTAATAGTAAAGAGAGAAACATTGCCTTACACATTTAAATATGAAAAAGGAATAGAGTAACAAATAGTATGAATGTACCAGACTATTCAGATCAGACCAAAATCACTTAGTAAAAGATTGACATAGCTTTTAATAATTCAATTTGAACTTCTTTGTTATAAAGGTAATAAATACTTACTATCAATAAAATATCACTAAATATATTATACTTCTTTTAAAAGCTGAGGCTTTTTTGTTCTAAGAAGATGGAACAGACCTCTTTTCCTTATTTGCCCCAGTATTTACAATTAAACATATATGCACTATATATAAAACATTTATAAAAGATTTTTAACACTGGGTGAAACAGTCATGCAATGTAAAGGTTTGACTTGTGGAACAATTTGATGAAGTTTCCCGATTTATGTTGCTCTTTTTTTTTTAATCATTTTGACTGATATATCCAAGACTTATAGATAAATATATCAGAAATGCAGACACGCCAAAATGTACAGACAAAAATTCCCAGTAGACATTCTAGCATGACAGAAATGACGGACGCTAGTGTGCTACACATTTCAAACACCATGAAAGGGGTCAGAGCAACAGCCACGCTACCTCTCAGGTGCAATGGTTGGGTGGGGAAAGTAGGCTTCCGTCCTCCTGCAGTTGAAACAAGGCATCCCCTGCTCCCATCCTGTTGTTGGCAGAGAAAGCAGACGAAAGACTTGGGCTTCACTTTTAGCTGGTAAGGAGATCCTCAGATCACAGGGTACCCGCTAGGCTTGCACCTCCAGCCAGCAGAGGCAGGGCTTCTAGATTGTATAAGGGAAAGCCAGGGCCGAGGAGACAGCTCAGCAGCATAGCTCCCTACGTGGCAAGTTCAAAGTCCTGTCTTTGATTTCTGAAAAAAAAAAAAAAAGAAAAGAAAGAGAAAAAGAGAGAGAGAAATAAAATGAGCTTTCCTTTTCATGTTTAATTTTCTAAATTAGGGTAAATCATTGAAAGTAAAGTTATAGTTTGGTATAAAAAGATTGTAAATATGGACAGACAAATAGTCTAAGTGATTTTGTAAATTGAGGAAGGTAAAGGGACATTAAAAACATGTTTCTTCTATCTTTCAAATTGGTAAAATAGTGAACTATGAATTGTGTATATGTGTACATGTAATATTATTTATGCCTATAAATAAAATACAATGTCCACTGCAATCATTAAAAGAGAAACACACAAAAATTTGATAAAATAAAATGGAACTCAAAACTTAATTCACAAGAAAGCAGTTAAAAGAAAGACAAACAAAATCAAAGCAATCGAAGGAGAAATAAAATGTAAGGCCAGGGAGAGAGCTCAGTGGAATAAGTGCAAGGTTCTTAGTTCGATACCAGCACGAAAAAAAAATAAATGAACAAATGAAATATTTAATCACTAATGTACTTTCAATCAGTTCAATTTAAGTAATGTAATTATATCAATTAAATGGTTTAAATAAAAAGGATAAAAAGATGTATTATGCACATATTTGTAATACTACAGAAGACGTACCATGTCTATATCAAAAAGTAGACTCCAGATATGAAAAAATAGAAATAATGATAATAATCATTCCATCATAATGGCATTGCAATCCTAAATAAGTGCAGTAAAAACAAAACATACGATATAAAGGCAAAAACAACCTAAAAATAAATAAGAACTGTAATTATAATTAGACTTTAAATCCTGCCCCTCAATTACTGATCAAGTAACTAAATGGAACAGTACTGCAGATACAGAAAAACTCGACAAGATTAACTAATAGAAACTAATTGATATTTATAAAATATTTTATCTGTGGTATACAGTATAGAATCAATGAAGTTCCCACTGAACATCTAAGAAGACAGACCATTAAACAAATCTCAACAGCATTAAAATAATTAATATCATGAACTGTATGCTCTCCCACATAAGGAAATCATATTAAAAATCAAGATCATAACAGGAAACTTCCACCAAATTGGTGAACAGAAATAACACACTTAAGAAAAAAATCTTAAACAAAAGAGGAAGTTGCAAGGGATATCATAAAAACTATTGATCTGAATGGAAGTGAAAGTATTTATTTATGAACAATTTATGAGACAATAAGAGTGGCATAAAGGAAACTTATAGTATTAAACATATACATATAAAAGTTCCAAATTAATAATCTAAGCTGTACCTCAAGAAAAAAAATTCCAACTAACACATAAGCTAACCATGAGCAGACAGAATCAAACTTTAATAATAAGAATGGAAATCAATAAAAATTCAGAAAAAGGCAGTGAATAAACTCCACAAAACAATGTGGCCCTTTGCAAGTAATTGTAGATGTAAAAAAGCTTTGTGGATATTTGGCTGAGATCAAGTAAAGAAATCTAAATATGTTTCACATTTGCCACATGCAAAAAAAAAAAATTCAAAAGGATAAAAATGACAAAGTACATTTCATCAAAATTAAAATAAATTTGCCTTATGAAATGCTATTAAGATGACAAGAGCAAATAATTATAGACAGAGAAAACATTCAGAAATCAAATACTACTTCAGTGCTGGTGAACATTTGGTATGAGTGCTAGTTTGTTTTACTTTTAAGACCAAAGATGCCAGTGTAGAGTTGCTTTAGTTTTTGTTTTTTTCTAAACTAAACCCTCAATATTTAGATTTAATTGGCATTTTGAGATAAATAAGTGGGATTTGCCTTACAATTTGGTTCTTTGTTTCTAAAAGGGTTCACCATCACTAGTCTAACAGCTGTGAAGAATTCTTAAACTCAACACTAAAAAAGCAAATAATATAACTTGTGGGCAATTTGATCAGTAGACAAAACATAAACAGGTATTTCACTATAGACAATATATAGATTACAAAAAGCCCATGAAAAGATTTCCAATGTCATTACCTATTAGAAAAGTGTAAATAAAAACCCCAATGAAAGAAATGTCACCTGACACTCATAAAAATATTTAAAATACTTTAATGATCAAACTAAATTTTGGAGAGACTATGAAGACATTGCTAGTTAGAACATACAATGTGACAACCGTACTAGAAAAAGAAGTACCACAATTCCTTAAATATCTGCACATAAAACTCTAATATAATATACTATTTTAAACCCTGGGAATTTATACTAGAGAAATTAATGTATACATGTAAGGTCTATGCATATTTTTCCATGTCCTTGGGCAATTCATTTGCTGAATCTCTTATTTGCTAATAGGATGTAAATCTGTAATTACCTCAAGATAAAATCTTATGACATCAAATACATTACTCCTTTTCACCATATGCCCATGGCCTTCAGTATCTAATACCCACTAAAATTCTGAAATGTACAAATGAGAGACAGTCTCTTGAGACAATGGCTTAAGTTGTAATCACTAAAGCAGGAATTGATTCAGATGTCTTTCAGCAATGAATTGTTAATCTACAGAACTTTAGGACTAAAATATGACTTAGAAATAAATATAACATGAGGTACTATTTTGAATTAGAAATGGCTCTGTTATGTAAGACATTCTGGGCTTTCAGAGAAGTATGCTGAATGAAAAATGGCAACTTCTGAAGGTCTTTTAGAAAAAATTCTTGAAATACTGCATTTATAGAAATCCTGAACAGATTAATGTTGCCCAACATTGTGAAGAGCCCTAGAGGGTGATAGAAATTGCTATTGCACTAAAAGGGAAACTGGAATTAGTTATTTTTTCAGATGGAAATATTCTATATCAGACTCAATACTATGATTATCTGTAGCTTAGCAAGCTATTATCATTGGTGGAAACTGGTAAAGGTATGTAGGTTTAGAATCAATTATTTTTTATTCAATATGTGCATTTAAAATGAGCTTAACATAAACACATTATTTAAAATCCTAGTTCAATCACCTTTGCAGAATTACAGAGTAGTATTTATCTTCTTCTAAAATATTAGCAGAAAAATCTATTTATGCAGTTTCCTATATGAACTCTAACTAAATTAATAATGAGCAAGTGAAAATTTCCCTTTATAGAAATAGTCCTATTAACAAATGAAAGACACTACCAGAATTAGAATATCTGTATTTTGTAATCTTCAAAAATTGATAAATAGACCTTCTGAATTTCAGTGGGACAACTTTACCAGAAGATAGAGACATGCTATGCATCCTGAGAAAAGGAATACAGCCTTTATATAGTAAACAAAGCTTCTAGATTCCGTTAGTTGCCTATTTCCAGGGCAACTGACAGACAATAAAATGTGTGCTACGGCAGAATAATTCTGAAATAAAGAAAATCCAGGCTGTAAGAAACCCAAATTTCCCAAGGCTTTTCCACCCACCCATACTAAAAGAACAATCACAAACGGAGAGAGACTCCAGATTGGACTGACTTCAGAGCCATCACATTTTTGAGTACTAACCAAGATGAAAGAAGGGATCTATACTTTGATACTAAAAGTAGAGTGAGAAAGCTATCAAGGTCAGGGGTGTAATTTCATTTTGCGGGGGAGCAAGGAGCTGTGATTGAACTCAAGCTCTTGGACAGGATATCCAGGTAGCAGGCAAAGTTCTGATTCTTGTTTGGTGTTTACCTTACAATTTGTGATTAAGCTTTGCATGTGTTTTCTTTTTTTAATTAATGATATAAGGAATGAGTTAATAACAAAAATTTCACAAATTCTAAAAATGTTTTAAAATATTTGTTTTACGTGTTTTATTATGCACAGAGATTCCCAAATTAGGTTGATTCTACTCAACGAATTTTCAATGTTCTGCCATAAGGAAGCCATATTCTTTTAGTATGGGCCACATTTCTAATTTTGGGCTTTGATATTTTTCTGGGCTAGCAATATATTTCTCTGTTTTTTGGTGTGGTATCAGGCAGTGGCATCCGTTCCTCAGTACCTAGTGAGCCAGGAGATTCTGGGAGTAAATAGTTCCTTATCAGGTGTTGGTGTTTCATCTAGTTATCAATGACAAATGACAAAAGAACAGCAAGCAGGTTTTGCTAGGAAAAGGAAGTACTGAGTTTCATATGATTTTAGCCATTGGCATTCTGGTCTTTTGTTTTGTTTCATTTATTTTTTAGTGTTATTGTTTTGTGTAGTGTTTTTCCCCCTTACTGACCCGAGTAATGGAAATAGAAGACTTTGAAGAACTGACCATTTTCAGTCTGTAAGATTTAACAGTGAAGTATACTAGCTCATCTCCTCCTTTATAATTCAGCTATTTTCTGATATTTATTTATAAGAAGATATTTATATTTTGAGAAACAAGAAGGCAGAATAATATATGAAAGTAAATCCTATTAATTTTAGAATTGAACAGAAGCTCAAATGAAAAAGACATGCTCTAATGATGACTTTGCATAGCTTACATTGTTGTATCGCCCCTCCCTAATTAAGCAATTATAATCTACCCTTTCATTTTCTAACAGGAGGAGATTGTAGGCTTGTGGTGGAAATCTTAAAATATTCTCTTTTAGAAATATCTCTTCCTTCAATGATATTATTATTCAGCATAATGGAAAATAGTGATTTAATTTGTCAATGTTATTTGTAGCTCTATGGCCAATATTGTATACAATATTAATATTATGAGAATAAAAAACTAATTATGCATTTATTGCTTACTTAATTACAAGCTAATTATATTTCTAATAGAAAATGTCTTTTATTGCTGTCAGACTTCAATAAAGATATTTTTTATAATCTTTACTTGGCATTTATTATGCTATAAATGTCTTCATAAATATAAATTCAATGCTTTCTTGAGAGAGCCAATTTAAAATAATAAATGCATGTGACAATGATCTTGTTTAGAATACATGAGTTTTAAATACTGAGCAGATTGTATTCTATGTTGGTTTCTAGGAATTATTGTTCGTTTTGTGAGGCTAAACTTTCAACTGATCTTCCCAAGAAATGGGATTTCTATTACAGTGCTTTAGTTAATTTTCAACCTAAAAAACATCTGGCAATCATTGATTATGTTGCCTCTAAAAAATCACCCTTTTTAGTAGTGGTCTATTTCACTGGGAGTCTGGAAAAGCTTTTAAGAGTAAAATATGCTATGGGTGGAATACTTTTAGTACAATTAGTAGAACCATGTTCTACGGTACAAGAGGAAATTAAGACCTATGGAGAAAGGATTCTTTCACATTACAGATTTCATTAATTCTTCATGAAAAAACTAATGGGAAATAAATGAGTACTTCCAAAGATATTATTATTTAAACACAATCATTAAAATAGACATTTATAAGAAAGAATGAAACAAATAAACCTTAAGAAATTTATTTTTCTTTCCTTTTTTTTTGTATTTTAGGGAAGGTCAACAGGGTTTTCAGGGACTCACTGCTAGTTCGGACACATACTGATTTTCAACCCTCTCAAGAGCTGGGATTACAGGAGCATGCCACCACGCCCAATCTCAATTGCCATCTCAGCATACCCTGGGGCTCTGCCGGCATGGCAAGCCAGGGATGGAACCCCAGGTCCCTGAACCTGCTTGCAGGCACTGTAATCCACTAAGCTATTTGTCTGGCCCTACCTTAAGAAGTTTCTACTGCAAATCTTTAGTATGTACATATTAAGGAATCTTATCCAGATATATGACTGCGAAATGTACATAAACGATCAACTTTTCCTTACAGTCCACACTTCTTTCAAGTGATTTCAAATAAAATCTAACAGATCTTAATATGACAAGCTTTTGGTTATTTATTTAGTTATTCATTACTTTGCACCAAATTTTTCACAAGTGTACTGCAGGCAGTGTCAACAAAGCTAAGTCAATGTAGTCATGGAGTTGCAAAGATGCTGTGAAAAGAAAAGGTATACAGTAAAACAGGGATATGCTACTCCAGTGGTGAAAGCTGTGAAGGAAGCAATAGAAAGCATGCTGAAGAAATGGGAGACGGTCAAAGGGGTGCTGTTTTATTCAGGGTTGTAAGACCAATGTGGCTATCTTAAAAGTTGAGCAGGGACTTGAAGTACGTAAACAGTTATGTAATAGCTTGAGGGAATTATTGGAGAAAAGAAGGAATGCTAGATATGAAGTCACTGCAGAATTCAGGGACTCAGGAGCACCGTGTGACACCAGAGTGATGGCTGACATGGAAAAAGAAAGTTTTACAGTAGGACACGGTAGAGCACACCCTTGGCGTCAACTTTCACTCGTGAAGAGAGGCAACATGAGAAATTTCCGCGAAGATGCACAATGTCCATGTGACATTTATTTTAAAATTTTACTCTGGTTTCTGTGTGGAGAAATAAACACTGCACAGTGGAGGAGAATTTCTGAGGCTAAAAGCAGAGAGGCTGACGAAGAGCCAAATGCGATATTTCAGTCCAAGACGATGATGGTTGGCGTGACAGTTGCTGAAGAGGAGGTTAAAAAGAGAGCACATCCTCACTGTATTTTCAAAGTATTTTAATTTTCTAAGCTAAGAGATGGGTGGCATAAGCTGCCTTATGCAGGGGTATGATGAATTACAATAATATGATAACTTGAAATCTTTTGGGAAGATACCCTAAAGGACAATAACTGGTCATGTGGAATTTTTACTTTCACTTTTCTGAGTCATCTCCATTCCCACAGTGCTTGTGCTAATTCCAATCATAGAATTCCTTGCCACCCACTGAAGCCTCACCAGCATTAGTCATTATTTGATCTTTAATGCATTTTCTATGAAATATAAGACAATACTTCATGTTCAGTGATCACCCACACAGGCAAACTCTCACAAACACCTTTACAGACAGTAGTAAAAACATTTTGTGCCATGCCCTTAATGCAAAGAAAAGGCATATTAATGTACAGTTGACATAGTTCCCTATATGTTAAAAAAATAATTTGTATTCAACACCTTGATGAACAACATGACATTGAAAATGAATGACAAATTTAGTGTTATGTATTTTGCAATATATGTAGCATAAAATGGTAATATTGCTTACAAGTGTGTTCTATATGACATGCTACAAATTGCAGCTGAAAATCTAGACAAAAATCCTAAGGTAGAAATATTTGGAAGAAACACTAATAGGTTATCCACAATATGGGAAAGACAAAGCCCAATAAATCTTTTAAAATGTGTGTACCATTGAGATGGTCTGAATAACTGGCCCAATCTAAAAGAGACTGCTTATATGAATAGATATTTCTCAGAACTAAATAAACAATAAATACAAGAAAAATACTCAATGTTGTTGGTTCGTCAAAAAATGCAAATAAAAGTAACACTGGGGTAGTATCTTACTCTAGAAAACTGGCTGTCATCAAAAAATCAAACAATAACTAATACTGGTGAGTCTTTAGTGAGTGGCAAGGAATTCTATGATTGGAATTATCACAACCACTATGGGAATGGGAATGACTCAGAAAAGTGAAAGTAAAAATTCCATGTGACCAGTTGCTGTCTTTTAGGTATCTTCCCAAAAGACTTAAAGTTATCAGATTATTGTAATTCATCATACCCCTGCATAAGGCAGCATGATACAGAATAGCTACATTTTGGAAAAGGTTTATATCAGCAGATGAATGAATGAAATATGCTGAAACAATACACAATGAAGAACTATGCTACCATAAACAAAGATAAACCTGAGACATTCCTAGGTAAATGGATCCACTCTGGGCCCATTATATGGAGTGAAATGTTTGACACAAACGTATAAATCACATGGTTTCTGTTATATGAGAAATCCCCAAAATAGGAAGAGTCAAACAAGATGCCTGATCAAAAATGGGGAAATCTTGAAAAAAAGAGAGATGTGGAGGGAGGAAGAGGCAGGACAGCAGACAGCAAAACAGACTGCAAGAAAAACATTGGAAATGGAGCTCTTGTAAGTGGGAACAGGAACAACAGTTGGCAACACAAATAATGATAGGGGTGGGCTAAAGATAATTAAGATGCATTGTGACTGTGTGCTTACTCCCTACATAAATATAATCATGAAGTATGGGGAATGTGCTCTAATGAACTAAAATAAATCAAATAGTTCACAGTAATCACTAGGAAACTCTGAGGATGAGACACATTCTAAAAAATAAGTTGTTAAAGCATGGCTAGTGTGGGAGCCTTGATAGGGTCAGAGAAATATTTCCTTCAAAATATTAATAAGCATGCACTTTGGTACAATTATTTTGACAGATTATTTGATATTAGCACAGAAACTTAAAAAACTGCCTGTAATCTTAGGATCAGGAATTTTCACTAGGAGCATTACTGCAAGCCATAAATGAGACTTACTATTAGAAGCAACGCTGGACACATTTAATTTTAGTGTTTAGCATAACAAATTTTTCATCACCAAGGAGTCAATCTTTCAAAAAGCATGTTATTTAGATATTTATACCCACCATCTTTAAGACTTTCAAAACTTAGATTTAAATTCTTCACAGCATAAGTACAAGATTTCTTAATTTCAACATATATTTACAATGTTATGGTTGTTTTGCTTCTAAATCTATATTTGTCACTATGGATGAGTATCAATATTTTCAAGTTACATTTTAGTAAATAAAAAGTGTACAAAATGAAATTTCAAGATGGATTTAGGAATGTACTCTCAAGTTCTTCACACTATATCACACACACTAATTATTTAAATACCTCATTACATGTTTTATAATATATTATTGGATTATAATGTTACTACTCTTGAAAGTTCATTTTAATTATTTCTCTTCTGCTTTCTGTGTCTTTGTACTGAATTTTTATGTATGGAACTTGGTCATCTGGGATACTTGGATTGCTCTTAGTTTTCTTTTCCAATATTTTAAGTATATGACAATTATTTTTGTTCAGAAAAAAATCTCTGTTCAAAAATGCTTCCTATTCTCTACATCTCTGCGTCTTGCTTATTAGCAATTTCTTTACTGTTCTTCAGGAAGTCTTAACATGTTACATTTCTAATATGTATCCTTCTTAGCAAATAATCTCTTTAAGATTCCATCTGAAGAAGAGATCTTTGAAATTCATGAACCATGGGATAGATTAACCTGTGGATAACTCTGATTTTATTAGTTATACACATTTTGACTTTCTGTGTCTTTTCTCATCTTTTATTCCTTTCTGACAACAGTATACCCTTTCTATTTTCTTCCTCAGTCTACTCTTTTAATCTTACATCTGTTATTTTGTTCTTTCATTGCTAATTTTTTTTCCAAAAATGTTTATTTCCCCTTTGCTGGAATTGCAGAGAATATAAATTGGCAGTATTGTCCCTTTAATTCTCTTGGTCTAGCCTCACTTACCAAACAGAAATGCTTGAGGATTTGGTTGTAAGGTGACCCCTTTTCATATCTGTACACACCCTTGGGCTTTTCCAGAGCGTCTTAATGGTGTAGGAGAAGGTTAGAAAGCTGGTCTCAACTCAACACTTTTCCTGGAAATCTTCTGATAAATGTTTTTAAGTGGTTTCTGACATTTGATTTCTGTGCAAAGCTCTGGCTCCTACATTTTTCTGTGTGATGAACAATTGCCAACCTTCTTAATTTACTTATGGGCTTTCTTTTCTCAGCAAGTCATACGTTACTCTGTGATATCTTCTCCCTCTTCCAACATTACTTTGGAATCTAATTTCAGTGCATTTGACTTTCTTTTGCTCCACTGTATTCTCTGATTGCTTATCTAAGATACTTTTTATACATCTATAGCCTAACAATAATTATACCACAAATAACTGTATTTTTATTAGAAGTAAAACCTTTTCAGGAATGTTTTGCTGAATTCACATACCTACAATATTTAAATGGCAATGGAATACTCATATCTGGCAAAAGTAAACAGAAAAGGGGATACAAATGAAGGACCATTTTATAACTGTATATTAAAAATAGGATAGATATATAGCTACTTTCTCTTAATTCAATGAGAAGAAAGATTTGTACTAATAGTGTTTGTGGACAGGATATCATGTCTGCATCTTGTACTATGATTAATCACTAAGAAGACAACAATATACAGTGTATTAATTATTGAAACTGTCCTTTTAATTGGTTTTGAAACTATCTCATTGCTTGCTATTTGTTTCTCAATAAAATTATTTTAAAAACTGATCTGAATGTTGAGTGAAATGAGTTACTTTTTCTATTTTTACATTATTGGAAGTTTGTGTTTCTGCTTAAAAATTTGGAAACAGTTGCTACAAAAGACTAAATATATAATCATTAGTTAAAGCTATTTCAGCATTAATTTTATTGAAACTTGCTATCTTGGTTACTATTATTTACATATCTACATCTGGCTTATTAGCAATTTGTTTACTTTGTCCTTCATGACATCTCAACATATTACCTTTCTAACATCTATCCTTCTTAGCAGACAATCACTTTAAGTTTCCATCTGTAGAAGAGATCTTTAACATTCATGCACCATGGGATAGATCATCCCATGGCTGACTCTGCTTTTATTATTATTTTATTGCTGGGACAAATACCTGACATCCAAAATGAAGGAAGGAAAGGTCACAGTTCCTGGAGGCTGTAGTCCATACTCAGCTGGCTCCAAGGCAGAGTGGCACAGAGCAGAGAACACCTTTTCATGGGAGCAGTAAAGAGCAAGAGAACAAGGGCAAGAGTAGGAGCACCTTAAACAGCTGGCTCTTCTTCCCCCTTATACCCAGAATGATCGATCACAAACTCCAGAAGCCGCCTCTTGAGTGTAGGAGGCTTTGGGGGGACACCTAGACACAAAACATAACATTTGCTTTGAGCATTATTCACAATGATAAGGGCAGTAGTGAACATATCCATTTGGCTTTAGAAAAAATGTGTTAAAATCAGTTGGAATAAGCATGCGAAAATTGATGCAGTGAATATTGCAATCCAAAAATGCAAAATTTTCCCATATTTCCTGTACATGGAATTTTTAAAAGCAGTTAATAAAAAGACTAAACTGAAAGGACCTTGTAAACAATTCATTACTATGTTAGAAGCATTTTAGTGATTCAGAAGGCATACTGTGATTCAAAGCTGTCACTGGTAGGACTCTTAGTCTTCTGACACTTCTAAAATATTAAAATAGTTTTGTACTAGCCAGTGAGTAGTTTTAACCAAGAACCCTGAGTGGGGATCCTTTCATTCGGTTCCAACCACCTTGTTATTGAGATTAAGGGCACTTCCACGCTCCTAAAACCTTTTAATCACTTATGCATGCATGCATTGGGGAAATTAATTTTGGCACACTGCTAGTATTCAGTCGACCATGTAGGCTGTTTTTATTTTGAGAAGCATTTATTATTTAATTTTTATGTTAAATCCATTTCTCCAGCTTGAAAACACTTTTTTAAATCCACTCAGATTAAAGCGTCTCTCTTCCCATTACAAATTTCACATCGTTCTCACAGAACATTTGATTTCATATGAGGAGGCCTGGGAATAAAAAGAGATGACCTTACACTGTGTCAGAAATGGAACTTTACATCTCACAGTGAGGACATTCCATAAATAATTTAGAGGAGACGTCAAAAAAGGAGTGACATGGGAAGCTGCAAGAAAGGAGTACAGTAAAGATGATTTACTATCAGTGAGAACTTGAAGGTCTGCCTGTATTAGCTCAGAATGGTTGACAGAGCAATGCAGATTCTGTTTGAAAACTGTAACTGATTTACGCTTTTGTTATTGCTCTTATTATTTATTTTTACACAATACTATGTACTTTATGCAAATTAGCGCTTTCTGGAATGTTCCAGAAAGCGCTAATTTGCATAAAATATCCCTGCTTATTTGCATTGTCAGTATAAATATTGGAAATATTTCTAATATTAGAAACTTTAAAAAGTATGTGCCTATCCTACAATTTTATGTCATATGTTCCTTGGAAAATACACTCATTTCAGACCAAAAATAATAATGTGGAACAATATTTTCTTTAATATTGATACAACATGCAAACAAAATATAAACTATATTTCATTCACTTTAAAACTTTTCTATCAGTGCAATATAACTTTCAGGATTGTAGAAAGTATGTGTGCACGTAGCATAATACATATAGGATATGATGTTAAAGTTTTCAAAAATATGTAGGTCAATACTTCAGCAATATTCTGTTCTTTTATATTTTAATTTGAAGGTAATAAAAGGCAGTATAAATCACTGGGATAGTTTAGACTTTGTGCTGACCAATTTGTATGACAACTACCTCCATAAGTTAAAAACCAATGATTTAGTGTCTAGCAGACACACTGTTGAATCTTAGCTCTAGATTCTAAATTGCACAAGGTTTTGACTACTCTTGAGCCTCATTTTCCTTACCTCTAAAGGCAGTGAAATCTATCATCTGCCTCCTACAGTTTCAGTGAAGATTGATTGAAATGATACTAGTAAAGTCCTTCAAGCAGCCTAGAAGCTAAATGGTACCTAATAGTATCCTTGTTATGATAAAAGATTATTTACGAACCTTGCTAATTACTAGAGAATATTACAACAATGTCACTTATTCCCTAGTAAAACTACTTACTAAAACAAAGAAATAAAACTTTGATTTAACCTACGGCTATATTGCATAACCTTTTTATGGGGCTATCAATTTATTGTTTCCCCATTCAATAAGAAGGGTACACAGCTGTGACCCCTAGCTTCTTTCTTAGCAAGATAATGGTCTTGACTATTGACCACAGTGTTTTTGGAATACTGGCATAATCAGCATTTTCTACTGAACATAAATGGGTACAGCTGCTGATAAAATAGTTTCTAAAATAAAACCACAGAAAAATCATAAAACTTGTATATGGAGTGTGACATAGTAGAAGTAACTACAGATTCCAAACTTTTAAGGGATGGTGAGTTAGCTCAGTGGACTAAGTCCCTGCTTAGGCAAGCACAGGGACCAGGGTTTGAGCAGCACCACCCCTGGGTACACTAAGCCAGCCACTGGAACTGCTTGCGGTGGTACATGCCTGCAATCCCTGCTCTGGGGAGGCTGAGACAGCGGGATCACTATGTGTTTAACTACATAGCAAAAGTAGTACCAAATGCATTTAAAAACAAAACAAAACAAAACATAATTCTATATTTTTCCCTTGGCCAAGGCAAAATTCTTCAAAGTCTCTGTTTTGGTTTTAACTGCGTTTAAACATCATCCTGGGCTGGGGAGATGTCTCAGTGGAATAAGTGCTTCCCTGGCAAGCACAAGGGCCTGAGTTCAATCCTCGGTTCCGCAAAAAAAAAAAAAGAAAAATAAAGAAATAAACATCATCCCATCATCCCACTCATATGCTGTTATGCAAAACAAATGAATAATCAGACAGACTCTAAGCTTTTCCACACACCAAGAATATCAGGTGTGAAAGAGAATCTGTTGAAATAGTGGCGTAATGTGTCAGAATCCCAATTATTGAAGGGAAAAAAAAAAAGATTCAAAATATAGATAAGAAGAAAAAGAACGGAGGAAGCAAAGGGCAGGAGGAATGGAAATCTTTCCCTTCCTATGATCTGCTTTTCAGAAAGCAAGAGATTAATGATCATCAAAAGGAAATAGAAATAAGCAAAGCTACTGTTTGGAAGCCAGTAATGTAGCAATTTATCCTGATCTGCTTCTACGTTCCAATAATTAGTATATTCTCTGCCTATGCAATATATTTATAACTTCTCAACATTTTCAATATCTTAGTCCAACCATTATATTAATGTTGACATCCATTATCTTGTTAGTTATACCAAGAGTTACAACTAAATTAATATTCAGTTCATATGTATGAATAATTTTTGTTTATACTTACATAAAAGCTTTTATCATTTTAGGGGCTCACAAATGAAAAAGTACATCATAAATTTTCAAATTCTCATAGTATAATTAGGAAGAATCATAGGTTAAGTGCAATAAAAACTCCCTTTCAAAAAGTAAAAAATT
>PVKA01029384.1:17977-28462 GCA_004027165.1 Ctenomys sociabilis
AAAAAAAAAAAAAAAAAAAAAAAAAAAAAAAAAAAAAAAAAAAAAAAAAAAAAAAAAAAAAAAAAAAAAAAGTAAAAAATTAGGAGTCAGTCACAGTAACTATGAGCTAAATAAATCTTTCATTCCTTCATTTTTAGTGTTGGGTATTTGTCCCAGCAGTGAGAAAAGAGCAACCGAGATAGAATTTGGTTCCAGAGAAGTGGAGTCATTGCTCTGGCTAATCCTGACAATGTAGACTATGAGCTTTTAGAAATGGGTTATGGGAAGAGATAGGAAAGGAAAAGTTTGGAGATGTTACCCACAAGCGAAACACTGGAAAAGCTCCAGCTGTTCTGTAAGGGAGATAATCCGGTCAGAGCTCAGCAGACCATGAGGCTGATAGAGATCCTGCCTGTAAGGACCAGACTCGGGAGGTTTCTGCAAGGAAGAGTTGATTTTTGGACTCTGGATGATTTGTGTGATGGCTTAGAAGCAAGTTTGTCTGCATTTTGCTCATGTCCAGAGACTTTTAGTGAAACTTAGATTAAGATGGGGACTGATTAATCTTTCAAAAGAAATTTCAAAACAGCCACATATTGAGAGAATGATATGGCTATTGTTTGGGACTTTTAGCCAGATTTATGTTGAGAATCAAGAACAAGAAGCCCAGCAGGATGATTTAAAATGTTGTAAGTTTGGGAAGAAAGGAAGCTCCAATAAAGCTGTGGAATTGAAAGATGGAGCTGAGAGGATCTTCATAGCTGGGAAGGAACAAGAGAATGGAAAGGATGGCCTGCGGGCATCATAGCAGGTCTCTGCCCTTTGCAGCCTCCAAATTGCAAAGGTCAGGGATTTTTGCCTTGGAGAAAAAGCCACAGAGCCACATGCTCCAGAATGGAGGCAGCAGGCACATCAGGTTCCAGAGGGCACCAGCATGGAGAATTTATTCCTTGGAATCAGGGTCAGAGTGCTCAGTGATCCAGGCACTCAACCCCTACAACCAAGAGTGAATGAAGCCTGGCTGCTGCTCCAGCTGGCAGCAGACCTTGGCATCATCCATGTGGCATTAGCTTTAGGTGCATGCAGAGTGAGGAGTTCGGAAGATCAAAAGGCCTGGGAGGCCACACAGTGTGCCGCTTGGAGGGCAGTGTGTGAAGCTGTGAGTGAGAAGCTTGCTCAGTGGAAACCCCAGAAGCTTGGAATAGTCAGGAATGTGGATCATCTGAGGGCAACAGCAAGGAGGGAACAAAGTCAGCCTAAGAGAGAAGCCACGGGAGCTACAACCACCAAAAGTGTCATAAGGGTGGAACCACATGGAGCTCACAGTTTGCCACAGGTTGCTTTAGATGTTCCACATGGAACTATAGGACTTAATGTTTGCCCTGCTGGATTTTGGACTTGTGTTGGTCCCAATGCTTGGTATACTGCTGTGTGTACCTTTTGGAATAGTAATGTTTACCTTGTGTCACCAAGTGTCGGAAGTGTTTAAATTTTCATTTGTTCAGGGGCTCACAGCTAAGTTTGCCTTAGATGTTGGAAGAGACTTGAGACTTGGACATTGCAGCAATGCTTTAAGGACTTTGGCAACTCTTAGAGGTGAACTAAAATGCTTTTTGCACAAAGGAAGGGGTATGAGTTTTGGGGGTTTCAGGGGTGGAAAGTTATGATTTGCATCTAGTTGTCCCCCCAAAGCCTCATGGGGTGGACTTCTAGACTTTGTGATTAATCCTTGATCCACTACTAGGATTATGGGTGTGAGTGCTGCTGGGATTAAGGATATAAATGCTGCTGGGATTATGGACGTGAGTGTTACACCTAGCCTGGGGCAGATAGTCTGATTGCAACATAAGGGAGACAGACTTGCCGTCTCCAGCCATTGTTGCCATTACTCCTCCCTTTGTTCTCTTTTGCCGCCTTCATGAAATGTTGCTGTCTGCTATGGGCCACTCTTCCTTGGAGCCCACTGACTATGGGCTGAAGCCTCCAAGTCACTGTGAGCTACATAAACATTTCCTCCCTTCATTTTGAGTGTCTGGTATTTGTGCCAGCAATGAGAGAAGACTGAGACGGTCACTCATCTCAAATTATCTCAACATCTGCGAAGGACGCTGTCCTCCAGTGGCAGGCACTGGTCTTTCATCCTCAGGGTCTTTGTGTGGATTTGTGATTCTACCCTATGAGATGTTGTTTCTCTTCTATACCTACGAACCAGGTTTGAAGCTGGGTGTCTTCCCAGGATAGTTGTTCATAAAACTATCCTTGAATTGTGACCTGCTTTTACCCTGTGCTACTTACTCTTTGTTGTCTACTCTGTTGGACTGAAGGAACCTTAGAGAGGTCAATAAATTGTGAGGGATCCTTGCTCTGTGGCCTGTCCTCTGTTCCTTGCCTCCTGGGTGTTATGATATGCACAGCCTCAATCTGCTACGCCTTTTAGCCATAAACATTTTGTCTCAGAGTCAGATGACCCTGGACTGAAACTGCTGAGCTCACGAGATAGATTAAATCTTTTCTCCTTTAATGTATGAATATTATTTATTATGGTTGCAGTGTAGAAAAGCAAACCAAGTAAGTCCCTTTAAATTCAGTATGTTACTACACCCCTTAATAAACACTGTGCATTTCACATGCATATATTTGGTGCGTATCCTCTGTTCTAAGCTAAATCTATAATACTTTTTGAAATAGATGTCTATTTAGGGATTTGAGCTAAGAACATAATAATTATAAAAGGCTTAGAAAATATTTTATTGGCTGGGTATGGTGGCACACACCTGTAGTTTCAGCACTTGGGAGGTTGAGGAAGGAGGATCGCGGTGAGTCTGAGACCAGGCTGGCCTACAAAGTGAGTTAAAGACCAGCTGGAACTGAATCATGAAGTCCTGTCTCAAAAAGACAAAAGAAAAAAAGAAAGAAAGAAAGAAAGAAAGAAAGAAAGAAAGAAAGAAAGAAAGAAAGAAAGAAAGAAAGAAAGAAAGAAAGAAAGAAACCATTTTGTGTAGCCAGTGAGGTTTAACATATTAAATGCTTCCATAAATCTTTGTAAAGTATTAAAAGAGATTTTATATTTAAACTATATTTAATATGTAATATGTGACTGTTCCTTACTTTGAGGATCTTGCTACATGAACAAAATGCTTTTCTTTTCACCCACATACACTCTGCCTACTCCATGTTTCCACTTTGTGCAGTTTTTAATGTGAAATTTTCCATTTTAGTAAACCTTTCTCTTCCTCAATCATATGCCATGTAAATGGGAAGAAAAATAAAATTCATAATATCCAGCCTAAAAAACCCCTTAGGTTCTTAAGTTAACTAAGTAAATGACATATTTTCTAGTAATCCAGAAGATAGATTTAACAAATCATACTTTTATACAATCTATACAGTAATATATATTTTTACTTCTTTTTCATCTTCATTCATAAGTTTTCCTCCATTCTATACCTTTCTCCAACTATCTATCAGTTTTCTAGCCTTTGACCACTGCTTGGTAACAAAGCCAGTGCCACTTATTTTTTAAATGTATTTATTTATCTTTGTAGTACCAGGGATAGAACTCAGGACTTTGAGTTTGCCAGACAGGCACTTATGCCACTGAGCTATATAGCAAGCTAGCGTCACTTATTTGTAATTATTTTTTCTCATTTGAATCTGATTTCTAATAACACTGTCCTATGTAGTAATAGTTACCTATTACTACATATTGCACACCATTGATGTAAATGATTATTGTTACCAAGTTTATCCATCCTAAAGTTAAGATAGCAGTTTATGAGAAGCAAAACATTGGCTTCACTGCCAATTGGAAGAATTTTCACTAGTTGGTCAGCAATGTTAATATGCGCTACCCCTTAAAGCAATTACTGGGTGCCAAGCATTGTGCTAGAATTTTTAATTGCTTTCTGATTTCACATTCACAATAATTCTTTCAAGGGGATTTACAGTGTGATTTCATTGGATGATAACCCAAGTTTAGGAAAGGTTTCTAAATTTTGTGAGACCACGTAGAAAATAACGAATTTAGGATTCAAATTCTATTGTTTTGCATGGAGTGACAGTGCTCTGACATACTTCCCAACATGCTGTGTCATCCCATGTTCCCTGTGTTCAGATGTTTAGTAGTGAAAGATAAAAATAAATAGAGGCAGGACTCTTCTTTATTGGTCGAATAGGGAGAAGCTTTGTAGCTCATGGTATGGCTGTGGAATAAAGCCAGTTTTGTAAAAATTAACACTGTTTGTTAGGGAAGTTATATTCACACTCTATATCAAGTCTGAAAATTGAGTTTCTATTTCTATTCATTAAGTTTTTCACATAGCACTGTGAAATGAACACTAGATTGGATTCTTCCAAGGTGTGAGATTTGAGATTGGAACTGTAAATTCAATATATTTCTGCTAGGAGGCATTTTTCCTTCTGGTTTTTCTTTTGATACTGAGAGGAATGTACCAAATGAAAATCACCAGACTTCATAACATTTAAGGAAATTATCCTGTGATCCTTGCAGACACAAAACAGTTTTAAAACTTAAAGTATAGGTGTGGAAAACCTGTACTTTGATGAAAGAAAAATAATTATAATATTTGTTCGTGTAAGATGTGTAGTTTGAATTGTATCAGACAACATAATTGTTTATTCTTTTATTTTATTTTTATTTTTTTTACTTCTATTTTTGTAATTTTTAAGGAAGGGTCTACAAAATTAAGGTCTACCTATAGCCTAACATCATCTGAATTTAGCTCAGGATAGCAATTTAGCAATTCAGAATTTAGCTCAGGATAGAAAAAAATAAACAAATGTCCCACCAATGTCTGGTGAGTCTGTAAGTTGGCCCCGAAGGTATTGTTACAAAATGGAAAAAATAAATAAATAAAAGGTTAGGTCTTGCCTTCTGCTCAGAAGAGACTTGTAAGAAGTGGCCTAACCCATGTGCAGGCTCTGTTAGGAAAGGTTATCCAGGCATTGAAATGCCGAAGCAGCCCTGGCTTGTTCTCTAAAAGGATGTAAATGAGAACATACAGCCATCAACTAATGAAGGAGCCCTTAGGGGGTCCTTCAGGTATCAAAGCAGGCTTTCTCCTCCTCTTGCCACTTGTGACCTGCTCAGAGTCAGAAAAAGAGCAAAGACAAAAGCATGGAAGAAATTGAGAGTTTGAAACTCCATGCCTACGTGAAGTGCACTTCTGAACAAAGAAAATAAAGGCATTTGTCTCTAGGGAATTTACTTTTCATCTTAAAACAGAAATTAAATGTTTGAAATGGAAATGAGTTTTCAAAAATATCAAAATGCAAAGATAGTTCTTTCAAATGTGGGTTACAGTGTACAATTGAAGTATATTTCTGTAAATAAGAAATCAAGTACATATTGATCAAAAGGTATGTAGAGTTGGACAAGATATTCACATACCAAATACATTTATATATCAACATGTCATTATAATTATTTGTAAACATCTAATTGTTTCGAGACAATATTTTTTTTGTTTTAAATAAAGATACTCCCTAATACATGTTGCTTAGAAGATGATGGGATACTTGGATTCTCAGAACTTATAAAAACTGCAGTGAACTACACAATGAAGTTATTTATAATTATACTAAAAATTGGCTGTCATATGAAGCTCTGTTATTTTATTTTAAGATATTTTAACAACTATTCTGAGTATTGGGGTTAGGACCAGGAGGAGAAAAGTTATAGAGACAAAATGTATCGGGATTAAGTATTTCATGGCCAGATCTATGCACAAGGAGACCCTCATAAAGAGCAGCATTTTTTATTCTCTGTAGGAAACACACAAGAACTTTGCTGGGTGTGGTGTCGCATACCTGTAATCCCAGCACTCGGGAGGCTGAGATAGGAGGACTGTTGTGAGTTCAAGACCGGCCTGAGCTACAAAGTGAGTTTAAGGCCAGCCTGAACTGCATAGTGAGACCCTGTCTCAAAAAGACAAAAAAAAAAAAAAAAAAAAAAGAAAACCTTTAGAGATAAGGGTATTACTCTTCAACAAAGGATCTTGTAGCACTCACTTAAGGGATCATAAGAGGTAGAATTAATGGAGAGAACATCATTGGAAGAAAAGTTCTTCCTTCCAATGAAAAAGAAAAGATAAATAAAAAACTTGACAGGTAAATCCAGCAAAGTTGGAATGTGCTCAATCGAATGAGCGGCTAGTCTATATTTTTTTCCATATATCTTTCACATGTGCCAGTCTAAGTAAAATGATATTGTATTTAAACAAAGTGTGAGTTTTGAAGACCACCTATGTTACTCGAAGGGGAAAAAATGTCTGGGCAAAAGAGAGCAAGTCTCACACAAAATTTCTGTCCTACATTGCATAAGACCTTTAATCTGTGCCCTGTGTATGGATCTTTGACCTGCAGATTTCTTTTAGGTGAAATTTATGAGATATCAAACAAAAGATAAAGCACCTAAAATCTAGTGTTGCTTCTCTTCCTTGAGGTCTTTAAAATTATGAACATCCAATATATTGCAGCTGAGTGTAATTGAAAAGGAAACATGAACTGTTTTGGTTTGTTACTATGAAACAAACAAACAAAAAAAGAAACAAGATATGCCGCTAACTATAGTCGAGCAGTGGCACAGCACATTTCTCTGCTGGCTATGTCTTCTTTATTAAAAACAAACAAAAGTCAATATAGTATCATTTCAAATCTCCAATTGGCCTTGCTTTCTAATCAGTTTCTGCAGCCAGAGGCAGCAAATGTTGAACAAAGTAATAGGTAAGAACTTGAAGTTCCCAGAGAAAGTGGAATTCTAATACATAATTTACAAGAGAAAACATTTCAAGGCCTCAGTTCATCATTTTGAGCAGGGGTCCTTGGTGTGGGTGGGGAATTTATTTGCATTTTTAGGAGCAAAATATTCTACCTTTAGTCAGAAACAGCATGGGATCAGAGTCAGTCGCTGTGTGCTGCTTGTCATAGGTTGTGAAATCCTTTTCCATGGGGGGTAATTCATCAGTGCTCTTACAGCATAGGCTTTCCAGTGCCGTGAAGTACATCTCAACTCTTACTTAGGCTGACCATTGAAATTTGAAAAACTTGCTTCAATTCATCCATTAGAGAATATTTCTTCTGTCTATTTTCCTAATTTGCTCCTCCATGTCCATAGAGCAAGACTGGTACAGCATGAGTAACAATCACATCACCAGTTTGTTTCTTTGATATTGTATTTATGGCTATCTGCATGGTTTCAAATCTCCAAGCTTTTGTTTCAGATTTTGTTTGTTATTCCTATACCCTTCATGCCTTCTTTTGGTGGATGACTTTCTCACGAGATACACTCATTATCATCTCCTGTAATTTTATTTCTAACAGTTAAACTTACCTTTCTCAATCAGGGAAGGAGATACATCTTGCAGAGTTATTGTGATGTTTGATTTGAACTGTGGTGGGGATGAGGCAAGAAAAGCTAAAGCACTCCCTGGACATTGTCAGCAAAGCCTGATTGGAAAAGTGAACACAAGTCTCACCCAGGAATGGGTCAGCTAAGCCTCAGCTCTGATTTAAAGGTCAAAAAGAAAAGTTGTCCAATGTGAACCATCTGAGGGCTGCAGATAGAGCTCAATGGTGCAGCACTTTGCTGGCAAGAGTGAGGTCCTGAGTTTTCCTCATGCTTTTCCCCAACTTTTAATTATCCAAGATACTTTCCTGCCAGCTGATTAGACTAGGCCTTCAGCTCAACAAGAAAATACTTTTACAATATCTGGATCAATGTTTATGAAATAACTAGCTATAGTAGGCTAAGGTGACAGATCAAAATCCATGCTACTCTTCAAATAAGACAAGTACTCTTTAAAAGAAAGAAAAAAAAATGTCATTTATAATATAACTATCTGACCACCACTCCTAGGATCATTATTATATAGCCATTAAGAATAATGTTTATTAAAAGCTTGTATGAAAAGGAACATGTACTTTTGTATGCTATTGGTGGAGGGATAATTAATAATGAGCAATATCCACTGATTATATAGAAGTACTTAGATGAAAGGCAGGAAACTATACTGTGAGATTAAATTGATTCACTGTGTTCTGTGTGTTTGAAATGGCTCAGTGGGCAGCTAGTAAAGTAAATGCTATTTAATGACCGGTGAGACAGCTCAGTGGACTAAGCACCTGCTTAGGCAAGCACGGGGACCAGGGTTCAATCCCCAGCACCACATGCCATGCCGGCTCCACCCCGGCGTGTGCTGACCTGGCACTGAGTTCAGGTGTAGTAGTGCACATCTGTAATCCCACGGCTGGGAAGGCTAAGAACAGGAGGATCATGAGGAGTCCAACCTGTGTAGCAGGACCCTTTACCAAATGTAGAAAAATAAATAAATAAACAAATAAATCAATACATGCTGTTTTATTTTAATGTAGAACATGGACTTGTCAACATCTTTCATGCATACATGTATTCAGCCTTGATTTATGTTCTTACTGTCTGCCTTTGCATACTTCTTCACGTCTTCTAAATCCAGCCTGTCCTGCATTATCTGCCCTCACCTAGCTCTCTTGATCTACTCCCTGTGTCCTCCTTGCCAACCCATACTCATACAGAAGAAAACCCCAGGTGTGTTCATATTCATACTCATCATGCAAATTTATTTGAATTAGTCATACTCTGTCATCACATTCAAGGCACAAAACTAGAAAACACTCCTGATTTAGCGCAGTCTCCTCATGGTCAACATGATGTTATTGGATGAATCAAAAGGTTTCAAATTTCAATAATTTAATCTTAATTCTTTCTTTTTCTTCATTGCTCTTCCAGTTCTTTTGTCTAAAAGAGTCCATATATAAATTGATAGGGAAGATTTTTGTCTCTATTTGCTGCACGAGTGAGCACTGACTTCTACTCACATTGTCACACTGACACCAACCCCAGTGCTAACAATTTATGTTCTATTTTTTCAGCCCATGCCATCAAAGGATCTGCTTGGACCCCGCTTGCCCTGAAATGCTCATTAAAAGATAACTGTTCTCTTGTAGCTCATCTCACAGGCAAACTGGTTTGACATGAATATCCTCCACATCACGCACAAACTTAAGGAAGACAAAATCCATTTCTTGTGACTATTGCTGTACCAAAAGATGTCACATAAGTTCACCTGCTCTATGTAACCAATTCACAGGAGCAAGAGGTACCAGCTGAGATCCAGGCTCACACTTTCTGCTCTACCTAAGTGCTTTGGAGAGCTCTCCTTTCTGTTTAAAATTTAACCCAAGGATAAATGAGTAGAAACTTGAGTAGTGATCTTTTGTCAGTGAGTAAGTTTAGGGGGAAAAAAAGAAAATGAAAATAATAGAAAGCAAGATATGTGTAGTTCATTCTCTCATGTTATCTTTCATCCACTCATGTCATTCACATCACAGCTAATATTTATGTTACAATTAATTGTAGCTTATACACATTTATCTTTTCTTAGGTAAGTATGCCAGAAACCCGCCAGTTATTTAATGTGATGCACCCATAGTATCGGAGGAATAATTATAAAGAGATACCACTATATTTTGTTGTCTTTAAGGTAGTAATGTTATCTATTCTTGCTATTTTGTTACTTATATTATGTTAAATCTCTTAAAATTGGAGTCCCAGATTTGCTGAATTACTGCAAACCATATGGTTTGTGGGTCACTCAATTCATGTCATTTCCTCCTCTGGAGATTCAACCTGATAATTTGAGAAGCATATTCTACTTCTAAAAGCCTGCGATAGTTTTACTTTAAAATTGTACTAGAACTTTGACTTCAGGTGTAATTATCAGCTATCAATTCTGCCTGGACTTCACAGGTGGGATTCTTTATATTCTTCAATATCTCTACAGTTGAGTGATTTTTGTGTCGTACTGTATTTGGCTGAAAGAAATAAAGATGAAGCAGTGGATAGAGAAAAGTCTAGCAATATAAACTCTATAGACATTAATTTTTTCAATATGAATTCTGGTTATGCACTATAGATGTTTTCATTAGAACACCTGTTTCAGTCTCATATATGGTAAGTGGGATATTTCTAAAGGGTAATTCTAGTTTTGACAGGGTTTGAAAATACCTGAGTAATCTCCTCCATTTATGCTTCACTTATACTGTATCCATTTAGTTAGACCAAAGTTGCATTTCCCAGAATTCATTCTTTGAATGATATTGGGTTTTTTTTTTGATTGTAGCCCAACTTTATTTATTTTTTTTTCATTTATTTTTATTTTATTGAAATACAAATGTCAATCAGACAGTTTCAAAACACCATAACCATACAGAGTCGATGAAATAATACATTGCAAACTGTTTTCATAACTTTTTGGTATTGTACAAGGTGCATACATGATATTATATTTACAGGTTTTTATATAGCTGAATTATATCAAAGATTCAATAATTATTTACCTAGTGGATGACCATAGCACTAAAAGCCGACATAATATCCTGTCCAACCACCATTAGTGCAGATCTTGCCTCTCATAGAATTATGTAGAAGCACAGCGTTATCTATCCCAA
>PVKA01029385.1:0-28357 GCA_004027165.1 Ctenomys sociabilis
CTCGTGGATGTGCCTTTCCAGCAACTGAGTTGTGTGAAATGGAGCTGTGAAGAGGTAAGGGAGGTCCTGCTGGTGCGAGGTACAGGCCCGTGCAAGACAGGATTGTGAGAGGGTGTTGCTGTCATGGGTTTCACACCGCTGTCAGTATCTATCTGCAACATAGAGGCTTTGGCTGTGGCTATGGCAGTGCTGCCAAGGGTTGGAAGCAAAGTGGGCTGTACAGAGGGAAAGAATGTCCTTCAGGTTCTAGGGAGGGCCCAGAGAGAAGAGGATTGGGTGTAAGAATGACGTCCAGGGGGGTCACCAGAATGTCAGTCCCTGTCTGGAAAGTAGAATGCATGGCATGGGTATTGCCTATACTATATCGGGATGATACCTAAGTGAGCTATGAAGAGGAAGGGAGGTCCTACTGGTGCCTGGGGAGAGGCCCAGGCAGGGCAGCATTGGGCACAGGGATTGTGTCCGTGCGTTCACTGCAGTGTCAGTCCCTGTCGGGAAAGTAGAATGCTTGGCATTGGCTACGCCTCTACCACCTCTGGGCGGTGTCTAAGTGAGCTATGGATAAGAAGGGAGGTCCTACTATTGCAAGGGAGAGGCTCAGGCTGGGTGTTTTATTCATGGGGATCAACCCAATGTCAGTTCCTGTCTGCAAAGTAGAGTGCTTGGCACTGGCTGAGCCTGTACTACCTCTGGGTGGTATCCAAGTGACCTGTGAAGAGGGAAGCGTGGTCCTGCTGACTCCAGGAAGAGGCCCAGGCAGAGCAGAATTGGGTGCTTCTACTGTGTCCATGGGAGTCAAACTGCTATGAGACCCTATCTGGGAATTAGAGGGTTTGAATGTGGCTGTGGTGGTACTAACACCGGGTGGTATGAAAATTGAGCTGTGTAGAAGCAAGGGAGGTCCTGCTGGTGCCAAGGAAAGACCAAGGCAGGAGAGGATTGGTTGTGGGTGTTTTGTCCATGGGGGTTACCCTACTGTCAGTCCATGTCTGAGAAGTAGAGAGAGCTGCTGTTCCTGTGGCAGTGGTGCTACTGAGTGCTGTCAGAGTGAGCTTGGGAGACTGGAAGGCACTCTCACTGGCACCAGCAGGATACCTAGGAGCACAGGATCCCTTGGGGCTATGGTGTCCACGTGTCACTTCGCTATCAGGCTCTGACTGGTAAGCAGAGGTTGTGGCAGTGACTATGAAGTGGGAAGAAGGCCTTGGAAGGTCGGGGCAGCTCAAGAGGGGTGCGGCGGAGGTGTGCTTCCTTCTAGACCCAGCATGGTCTGAACTGGCCCCAGGGGCAGAAGGTAGGGGCACCTGGGAGATCATTGAGTCCTGGTCCTTTGTGTCCTTGCCCTTGCCTATAGGATTAGTGGGTGGAGGAACAAGCCCTGGGACAGGCAGGGGAAGCTGTGTCTTGTCACTGTCCTTTGGGCCCTTTGACTTTCTGCCCTTGCCCTTCCCTGCATTAGTAGTGGGTGTAGCAAGAGCCCCTGGGACATGCAGGGATGGACAGGGAGCATGTTGTGTGGTGATGTTTCACTTACGAGCCTGTGATTTTATTTACTTCCTGGTCCCTGCAGGAATGGCGGTTGGAACGGCAGTCCCCGGGGCAGAAAGGAAAGAAAGGCTGGACTCTTACCCAACAGCATCCTGTTAATAAGATGGAGTGCTGCCACCTGCTATGGACATACATTCTCCCTGGTGGCTTTATAGGTCATTTGTGGCTTCCTTGGCAGCATCAGAAGTCTCCCTCCCCTAGGCTGCAGGAGCGGGACCTTTCATCTTCCTGGGACACCATCCTCCTTTGTGAGTTCAGGACCCTACTTGGTTTCTTCCTGCTTCAATACTGAGTCTCCGAGGTGCTTTTTGCTTTTATTGTGAGAACTGTTTGGCGCTGAACTTGGATTTTGGGACTCGTTCTCCCTTGGCCCTCTTGCCTACCTATCCTCCCTCAGGCCTCCGGTGGAAGTAGACTCTGTCGGACTTCTCTAGGACCTGTCCTTCCTCTGATGCCTGGCAGCCCTGCCCAGTGCCTCGTATGCCTTCTGGCTAGAGCCCTTGGTGCTGACCTCCTTATTCCCCCGTAGAGGTGTAGAAACTGACGATGATGTTTCATTTAAGCAAGCTCACTTTCAGCGCTGGGGACAAGGAGCCTCTTGCTCTCTGGCGCTCTCCCTGGGGACCTTTGTGACAGAGGCCCAAGCCTCGGGACATAAGTCATGTCTGGCCACTGTATCATGGGCCTAAATTTGGGTGACACTCCCTCAGGAGCCGGGGTGCCCCACCTCCACTCGTCCTGCGAAAGCGTCAAGAAGTCTGCGGCTAGGAGGGGCTGAGCTACTGCCTGAACCCATTCACTAATGGTTCTGAGGACAGCCAGCTGGGTGATAAAAGGAACATAAGGATCCGCAGGTACACCAATGGCAACTCTTTCCAGAGCACTACCTTGGAGCCTGAGACAGCTGGACCCGGAAGTGCCCTCCCCAACAGCTCTCGGGGAAGGTATGCCATGTTTTGTCCAGAATGTAACAGAGCTCCCTTCTTGGAGTGGCCTTCTGCCCCACGGTCCCAACGGCAGTGATCCTTTGTTGCTGGGATATGGCTGTGGAGCACGAGGAAGCACGTGTCAGCAGGTGAGTGAGTGAGCCGCCTGCTCCAACGGTCAAAGCAGCGCGCGCCCGTGGCGTTTGCAACATCATGCAGCGGAAGAAGGTGCCCCTGCTCCAGGGAAGGAAGGTAGGCACAGAGCCCCAGATGCTGAGGGACTGCTCACCACAAGGCTGCAGGTTCTGTCCCTGCCCTGGTGCTCTGTGGATCAACTGACTGCAAATGAGCTTTGGAATCCGGGGCGGGCCCAGGCACTGTGGCCAGGGGCTGTCAGGCATGGGCCCCGATCTTATAAGAGGGTGGATTTGGCTCTATTGATATGATAGAGTGTATTACATATATGGATTAGCGTATATTGCCCCATCCTTGCACTACTGGGATGGATCCTATCTGGTCATGGTGTGCAGTTTTCTTGATGATTTGCTGTGTTCTCTTTGTTAGGATTTTTTTAAGGATTTTTTCCATTTATGTTCTTCAGGGAGACTGGGCTGAGCTCTTTATTAGTTGTGTCTTTCCCTGGTTTTGGTATCAGAATAATACTTGCCTCCAGGAATGATACTGGCAGGATTGCTTCCTTTTCAATTTCATTGAACAGTCTGAGGAGTTAGGGAGTTTATCTTCTGTAAATTTCTCATAGAACTCAGCAGTGAATCCATCAGGTTGTGCACTTGGACTTTTATTGATGTTTCATTACATTTCATATTTCATTGGCTGTTACTGGGTTATTAAGAGTTGTTATATCTTCTTGATTCACTTTTGGAAATTGGTAGCTTTCTAGGAATCTGTCCATTTCTTCTGTGTCTTCTATTCTGTGAGAGTAAAGATGCCTGCTAAAATGAGCACTGAAAAATGTATCCCACATATCACACACACACTCACAACACACAAACACACACATAGTTATGAGACTGCACATAAGTATATGATTTGTCATACTGAATCCATCTTCTCTAAGTTTTGGTCACAGAATTGTTATGAACTCATTTTTATCTCTTCAAAAGCTATGCTAAAGTCTGAAGCATTCAATTGTGAATGTGATCTTTTTAAAAATGGAGACCTTCATGATATAACTCCAACACTGCCTGTCTGAATATCAAACGCCTTAGACATAAAGTGTTTAGACAAGATGTCATGTGTGCATCTTGTACACTAACTACTATGAAGAAAACAACATGCAATGTAGTAATTATTGAAACTGTCCTACTAACCTGTTTGGAAACTGTTTAGTTGCTATTTCTTTCTCAATAAAATTAACACAAAAAATTATAATCTTATACAGAAAAGGAGGGTGGGGACTAAGGAGTGGCCTTCCTCCAGGAGTAGCAGCTGCATGACTGGGAAGCTTTTGGGCCAGGACTTGAGAATCTGCCCACCCTGACCCTGTAATAGATGAGAAGAGTAATCAGTCTCATCCATCCAAAACCTTAGCATTCACTTTCTTGTCTTTGATTCTGAAAGTCACACCCTGCCTTTTCCTGCCATGTGCCTTCAAATAGAAGACATTTCTTTGTGTATTTCTGTACCATGTTTTGCAATGATAAATTCTCCCCAGTATTTCCTTGCTCTTTTAACCTTTGTATTTATTTTTATTTGGGCTCCAGGACTCATTTCAGCCCTGAAAGATGTTCTCTTCTGATGGGAAGTCTCAGACTTGCTAGTTGATATTTGCTAATATTGGCCCGGTCATACTCTCAGAGTACTTTCCAGAGTGTCTTCATGCTTGCTGTGTATGGGGTTATTGAAAAGCACTGTAGCCCTCCCAAAATCTTTGGGAACAGATGGGGAATGGTCTTGCAGGAGGCCGAGAAGGGGAAACCATCATCACCAGGTTCCAGACCTCAGGATCTTCCTATAATCTTCCAAAGGGCACTGTGCCCGTGTGTGTGTGTGTGTGTGTGTGTGTGTGTGTGTGTGTGTGTGTGTGTTTATATATGCATGCGTGTGTGTATAATTTTAATTTTTATTAGTCCACATTTGCAGTATATGCCTACATTCGTGGTGGGTATGGGCACTTATAGACCACATTGACCTTTCCAGCAGGGCAAAGAGCTTTTCCCCAAGCATAATGAGCTACGAATGCAGGTGGCACTCCTGTGAATGAACAGTAAGCGAAAAGCATCAGTGTAGAGCATGAGAGCACTGGTCACTTGGAGTTGCAAGTCAAGATGCTACCTGTGGGGAGTTACTTGGTGTGGGGACACTGGCTGGTCAGTGGGGTAGGAGGAGAGGTGGCTGGCAGGGTGGCCTGGCCTGGCCTGACCCTCCACTGTGGCAGAGGTGCTGATCTGCTAGGAGTTGTGGCTCTAGGTGGAGTGTTTTGGGGCTGTGTGGTGGGCAGAGGAGGTAACTAGAGCTACAAAATAGACCACTATGAAGTAGGTCTGAGAAGGATTTAATAGTAACCAATTGTTTGATCCCTGGTACCCCTATGGCACACAGGTCTACCTCTGGGTGCTCGGAGCCTGGGCATAGTGGCATAGGCCTGAAGTCTCAGTGCTGGGGATGCTGAAAACAGGAGGATCACTGAGTCCAAGCTGCAGAGAGGGACCCTGTACCAAATATTGAAAAAATAAAATGAAAAACTGGACAAATTGGCTTTCCTTGTACACTTGTGAACCTGTCCAAGGCTTAGGCTTCATGTCTAAGGCCACAGATGAGGATGCCTCGCTCCAACTCCAGTTAAGTGGAAGGAGATGGCAGCTGTGGGCTTCACACTCCTACATTAAATGTGAACTGGAAGGTAAAGGAACAGTTCTGATTGACACCATTTGTTTGTTGGGAAACTATCTCCCAAGATCCTGCTAAGGTATCACTCAGATTCCCCTCTTCTTTGGCATCCCTCTCCTTTGTCTGAAAACCAAATCATTGCAGGCTGCCCAGAAAAGTCCTTACTCCCAAAGAATCTCAAATGCTGTTAGAGCATTGTAAACTTGCTGGGGCACTCAGATCCTACCACTTGACTTTGATTTAAGCCAGTTCTGTGTACTTGTTTGGGACATTCTTGGCCTGATCAATCTGCAGTAACTGAGAGCTAATGTGAATTCACTTTGTGTTGAATGCACCTTGGGCAGTCAGGGGCTTTCATGCCAGGAAAGCTCAATGTGGAGAAAGAATTTGCAGGACCATAGCTTATGGACTAATGTGCCTGCTTAGTTAGGCACGTTTAGGCAAGTACAGGGAGTGTGGTTGCATCCCAGTCATTACATGCAGCATCAGGGGCAGGCCCAACAGGTCAGAGTCTGGGCATTGTGCTGCACTCCTGTAGTGCCAGTGCTGGGGAGGGTGGAAAAAATTGTGTTTGCTGCATGAGTAGATGCAGACTTTGCTTCCAAAACAAAAAAGTACTGACTTGTCAAAGTAGCTGAGTGAAAAATGAGCCTCAGTTCTAGAGACAGTCACACAGATCCAAGTCCTGAGAAACATCAGGAGATTTTTGAAATTAGCAGTTAAGTGGTAGGATTCTCACCCCAGCTAACTGTATATGCTGATACCTGTGAACCAAGCAACTGCACTGAATTTAATGAAGTGTAATAGAAGAGTCACACTTCAAATGCCTGCCATTCTGGTCTCCTAAATATGTACTTCTTGTCATGACATATTAGCTATTACTATACTGCCCTTTTTTAAAGGATAGTAAATGAAAAATAAGACAAAAAATGTCACAAAACAGTCATGCTATGATGCTACTGTGCTGTATGTGGATGGATTTCTAAATATCTATGCAAATATATGTAAGTGTTCATTCCTATTTTTTTTACTTTTTCTTCTTCTTCATATTCTGTATGGACTTAGAGTGTAGTATCTCAATACTTAATGGAAAATACATGTTTCATGTTATGCCTATGATGTCTGATATTTAGACTAATAGTGTGGGTAAATTGTATATGTTGCAAGGTAATAATAAACTTCTCTTCTGGAGGGTTAACAAACTAAGTTTGCAGATCAAAAATTGAAGAAAAAGAAAGGCTGCAAGGCCAGCCAACATTTTGGCCCTAGCCTTTCAAGGTCAGTAACGACTCAGGATAGGAGAATTTGTAATGTAACATCAGTAGTGCTCCAAATTTTCTGATCAAGGAGATTATGGGGCCACAGAAGAATGCAATCAATGATGTACAGTGTGCCTAAGGAGAGTCACATGGAGAGAAAACTTTCTCTCAGGCTTCCATAGAGAGCAAATTGGTCAAGCAATGGCAGTGACTCATCCACAAGGCTGACACTGATAAGGGATCTACAAAGTGCAGTACAGGGTTACAGGATAAAGCTTGAGGGTACCTGGGTGATCTTATCTGATACAAAAGTTACATTTCTTGCTATATAGGTCTTGCTTTAACTCGGTCTTAACCATCCAGCAAAAAAATATAAAAATGGAGGTGTATAAAGTAAAGTCATATTAAATAATGAGCTGTGAATGGCTGGCCCACTTCTATAATTATATATATATAATTATATTATAAATAGATAAATATATAATTATATAAAATGTAATTATATAATTATATTATATATATTATGTATATATTATATATATATATATATATATAAAATTAGCTATCCATGTTTTGAAAATCTGTAACATATGTGTTGTTGTATGTTACCCTGTTTATGTCATTTTTTCTCTTTATTTTTGCTTCTATTTTCCACTCTTCAAGTTAAAATACAAATAAATTTTTTTTAAAAACACAAATTTCCAGTGCAGAAGAGGAAAGAGCCGACCTTAAAAGGGGTGGAAGGGCTGGATTGGGAGCACATACCTGCAATCCCAGCACCCTGGGAGGCTGTCAGGAGGATCAAAAGCTTAAGCCCAGTCTGGAAATTTAGGGACTTATTCTGAGCTTGTCTCAACATGAAAAGATAAAAGGTCTAGGGCAGTAGCACAGTGGAAATGCCCCAGGTTAAATCCCTGCTCTCCCACTCACAGTGTGTTTCCATGGGGTGGGACCGAAGAAAAAGAAAAATGGCACCAGTGGGAGTCTAGGTGAGTGAAGAACAGGGACTTGAGAGGAGCTGGTGAAGTTGACCTCACATTTCAAGGCCAGTTCAGAAATGTTTTTGAATCTGGGCCTGGTAGCTCATGCCTGTGATACCCAGTATTTGGGAGGAATAGCCTGCAGAGATGCGAGTTTGAGGTCAGTGTGCATAATATAGCAAGATCCCCACTCCAACATGAAACAAAATATGGTGTGGAATCCAGGCAGGGTACGGCAGGCAGTGTCTGGGTCCTCTGAGGCTGTGTGGACACACAGTGTCCCAGCACATGCTCCTGTGTCTAGGGCTGCCATGAGATTCCTCCTTCTGCACAGGGGCTGAGTAGAAGGGGGGAGTGGCATCGGCACAGCCTCTGTGGGAGAGACCCCAGGCTAATCTGCACAATGCTGCGGGGTGTGGTAAATAATCCTCCCTGCCGTTTAAAGCCTCCTAGCTTTCTCCTGTGGGCACTGGAGCTCTCAAAAGAAGAACTGTTTTTGAAACTCGAAGTATTTGGGAAATGCTGACTGCCATTATTTCAAGTGGGCTGTAGTCTAGGAGGTCAAGAGCTTTAATGCCTGAAAGGCTCAGGGGAGAAAAAGAAGTCAGTGGAGACCTTTGCATTTTCTCTGGCCTTTTCTCAGGGCAGAATTGGGGAATGCTACAGCTTGAGATGCTGTTTCCCTAAGGCATGCCCTGGGCAGTCCACCCTGGGCCTGCTCCCTCTTCTCCACAGCACTCCACCCCCTTGAAGTCCCAGCACAGGCATTCCTTTTTCCATCCGCAGCTCATCATCCTGCCCCTAACCTCAGCCTTCTCTCCTGTCCTCATTTGTGAGCTGCTTTGGCAATGACTGATGACTATCCACAGGGTCCCGCTGCACTAGTGGGCACAGTCCCCAGGGCATTGGCCTTGTTCCTTGGCCCTAGGGGGAAGCACAGCTCTTGGAATGTTGTAGGTGCTCAGCAGAGAGGCTCCCTCCCCTGTAACCTGTGCCTGCACTTTGCATGAGAGCTTCCCTAGCCTTGCCTATTGCGGCTCACTGTAAATGCACATAAGCATCACAGAGCTCCAACTTACTGGGGGTCCCCAGCTGGGGGTAGGAGGGCTGAAGTGCAGATGCAGCCTCCAAACCGCTTCTTCTGCCACACCATGCCTTGTTGATGAGGTGTCATCTTTCCCTTCAAGTGAAGTAGCCTGTTTCTTCCTCTTGTAGGAAGAGCTGAACAAATACCAGAATCAGGGGTATCAGGACTATCCCAGTACACAGGGCTGTCCTGGCTCTGGAGCCCATCCTTCCCTTTGCTGAATACAGCATGTAGCTCATGACTGTCAAGGTATGTGTGATGCCCTGCCTACAGCAGTGGTGCCCATTAGTCTGTGGGAGCAGCATTACACAGGTGGGAGAAGCTCGCACATCTCTGTGTGCTATGTGGTGACATTCCCCTGGACACACAGGTGTTGCCGTTGTGAAGTGTGTGCACATGAATTGGGTGATACGCAGGTGAAAGAAGAGCAGGCAGCACAGCTTTGGTAAAATACTGACTTACCAAGATCCTGGTCAAAATTGGGCGTAAAATAAGAGCTGGGATGTAGCTAGTGCAAAACCCAAAAGAAGAGGATGAGGGAGAGGAGGGGAGGACAGCAGGCACTCCAACAGGCCACTCCTCATGCTTATGCTGTAGAGATGCAGATTCATGGAAACCAGAGGCTGATTTGTCATAGGATCAGATTTTGATGGCAGTGCATGCATCCTGCAGGAAGCAGTGACCTCACTTAGCACAGAGAGCACCGCTTCCCTGTCAGCGCTGGTGGGGCACACTCACCAGGCTTGCTGGCAGCTCTGCATGCTGAGCTAGATGCACGCACCTGCACCTCAACTCTTGTGATTCACTTTGTATTTCGGGCTGTACCAGTTTCAAATTGAATACAGACCAATACCAGAATGGATTAGAATGTAGTGAGCCTTTATGAGCTGTTTGGGTAGCTCACCAGGGAACTCCATACAGGGAAGCACCAACTAGCCCTGAAACAGAGGTAAGCACAGTCATTTCTAGCAAGAAAGCTATGTCCTTCTTGACACAGCTTCAAGATGTCTGTGACTAGGAGGTTTTCACAGTTTTTAACAATAAGCAGAACTTGCCCCAGAAGGGGCCTGCTAAGCAAGCTGTTTTTACAAGATATGGTCAGGTTAGAAACATATATTTTCAGAGTAGATCACAGGAAGAAATTTTAGTGTGGACACAAGGATCCTGCTGGTAATTTCCCACAGGTATATCACGAAATGTAGTTCACCCCTTACAGAGGTAGCAGGTTCATGAAGTAGTGTCCTTGAGCAAAATGAGAGCTGAAAGGTAAAGAGGGGCAGAGCATTTCCTAACAGTGATGGCTGGCCTGGCAGCATTGTTTTTTGGCATCTAACAACCCCACCTCTCTCCCAGCGCCCGTCACTCGGGACTCAGTTCTTCCGAGGGTTGGCAAGCCATGTGTGGGTAGGAATAGAAGAGCCATGAGAGGGGCCTGAGGCAGTGCCAGGGGAAATGCCCTTCTCTAGACCTCATGTCATGAGACAGCACTTACACCAACATGTAGCTCATGACTCTCAAGGTATGTGTGATGCCCTGCCTACAGCAGTGGTGCCCATTAGTCTGTGGGAGAAGCATTACACAGGTGGGAGAAGCTTGCACATCTCTATGTGCTATGTGGTGACATTCCCCTGGACGCACAGGTGTTGCCATTGCAAAATGTGTGCACATGAATTGGGTGCTCCTACACAGACATCAGGCCTTGCTGTGGTGACAGGGAACACAGGACCGATGCCCTCATCAGGCCTCTGTACTGCTTGAAGGACACAGAACAGAGGCACAATTCACAGACTGAGAGTGCTTAGCACAAAGACTGGGCCTGCCTGCAGTGCCAGTCCTCAGAGATTTGCAGAGTCCTCATGCAATTTTCATCCATGTGGCCTAGATATGCAGTAGCTTATTGAAACCTTGTGTCAAAATTCTTTTTTAAAAGGTTAAAAAGAACTTGCATACAGCTCTGTGCAGACTCCCTGGGTTGAATCCCTGTTTACATGCATGCACATGTATGTGCACACGTGCGGGCACACAGAGGCACACACAACCCTTTCAGAGGCTCAGTCCAGCTGAGCAGTTAGTGACACTTTTTACCTAAATGATTTTAATCTTTTCTCTCAGAAAGGCCTATGCCAGTTCGGTTTGTCCTCTGATGCTAAACAGAGAAATAAACATTTAGTTATGCATCCAGTTCTTCTGCTCAAGAACATATGTTGTGCCTTTGCCCCATAGAAAGCACAGGAGTGTGCAGAACCCCTGCAACATCTGACATCCCAGGGCACCCTGAGAAGAACACTCTGGAAGGGCGATCTCAGCAGCCAGCTCCAGGCTACTAGGTGAGGAGCGCTTCATCAGGAGACCTCTGTCAGACCCTCCTGCAGCTCCACCCGCTGTCGATTGTGCAGTGGAGTCTCTTCAGAAGGGAGAGACCTGGCCTGCACTTTGGCCACCAGATGTCATTAGTCCTCCTGAGGGTGTTGTATATCTGACTGCCTGATCCTGCCCATGCCTGCTTAATGAAAAATCAGTTCTCCCCACCTACTGTTTTCTACTGGGTATAGAACCCAGGTCCCCATATTTGATCTATAGCCCCAGTCCTTTTCAATTTATTTTGAGACAGTTGCTAAACTACTGGGGCTGGACTCAATCTCAGAACTCTGTTTCCTCATCTTCCTAGACTGTTAGGATTATAAGAGTGTGCTGCCATCCCTGGCTTCATCCTCACTTTTGAGGAGCCCCGTGATGTTGAGAGACAGCACATGCCATCTCCGGGTCTCAGGGTGACAAGTACAGGTTAGGTTTGAATGGAGTGCAGCTTGATGCCAGAGGCCACACAGTCATGTATCTGGTGAGTGTGTGTGTGTGTGTGTGTGTGTGTGTGTGTGTGTGTGTGTGTCCCAGGTCTGAAAACAGATGTGGTAGCACTGAGCTAACCCCTTAGCCATGTTTATTTTTGAGAAATTGTCTGTGTGAATCGCCCAGGCGGGCCTCAGCTTGCAGTTGTGCTTCAGCCTTCCCCGTACTATGCTCTATGACATTGTTGTTTGTTTGTTTGTTTTGTCCTGGTACCAGGGTTTGAACTTGGGACCTTGCATTTGCCAGGCTGGTGCTGGCCCCTCCTGCAACTTTTGAAAAATAAGCTAATTGAGTATTATTTTACCAGAGCCATGGCATGTTAATCTTGCTTATCATTTGTTTCTTTCCCCACATTTGTATTTTCTTCTCTGTCCCACTTTGTGCCTACTTTGCCAGTAGAACCCCCTTCTAAACTCCTCTGAAGAATTCCTCTTTTTCAGTGGTGTCTGTATCTCACCAAGTGAACAGCAGTTCATTCTGTGTGGGATCAGTTACACTCCAGGGAAGACCTTTGCTGCCCGGCCTCCCACTGTGCTGCTCCCTGAGCAGGAGCCTCAGAGCAGCTGGGGGGGCCAGGTGAGGAGGAGCCTCCGCCCAGGCTGCTGCGGCCCTGAGTCTGGAAGTGGCGGCTCCTGAGGGGACACACATGAGGGGCGCTTCCCCTCCATGCCCAGGGGACACCACGCTGCAGACACTTGAGCGTCTGTCGAGTCTCAGGTTAGCTAGCTCCACTGCTACCTTTAGTCACTTTTGTCGCATTCACTGAACCAGAGGGCCACCTCCCATCTGCAGGCATTTCTCACATGAAAGAACGTACTTATTTCAGTACAGGGCTGGAGCTCAGGATCTTTGCACTGAGCTACATCTCTAACCCTTTTCTAATTTTTAACCTCTATTTCGAGGGAAGGATTTGTTCAGCTGCCAAATTATCCAAACTACCCAACTTGAACTTGGATGCCTCTGGCTCAGCCTGTCAGAGTACTGTGCCTCCACAGCCAGCTTGAATGGGACTCTTTGACTTCTCCTCTACCTCCTCCTCTTGCTTTCTCTCTTCCTTCTCATGCTCCTTTAAAGAATACAGTATTCCACAAAATGAAATAATGGGAATTGGAAAATGGTTGTTGTATTCCATAATGTTATATTCAAATTAGTTGCTTACATTACCAGACATAAACATAAACACACACAATTGGAAAAAAAGAAATAAAAATTATAAGAAATTAAATGCAAGAAAAAAGTTTTAGCATTAACTGCTCCTTTCCATAGGCCATCCTTTCCATTGCATGGGACTTGTTCATTAGACTTCTCTTTAGTTATTGTATGCATAATAACAAGTTTGTGGTTTGAGAGTCTACAATAATTGTCATTGTTTTTCCGTAGGCAGCTCAGCGAACCAAGCTCCAGCCCTGTGTGAGAAAAGATCACTCCAACTTTGAGACACCTTTGAACTTTTGGAATCACCATGCAGGTGAGGTAATTTTGTCGCACTCTCAAGGTTCAGAGCTTTGGCTTTTCTCATACCAGTCATCCCTCTTGACGGCCCATCAATAGCAGGTCTGGGCAATGTGGGACTGACTCACCTGACAGCGGCGTGGCCCCGCTGCACTGGCGTATTCCAAGGCGGCTACCTCCCGTGTGGACGTTCTGGCCCTGCCGAGGCCTTCGGGGCTTTGGCTTCCTGAGGGCATCATGGTCTCCTGGGTGCGTGCTGAGGTCTGCATTCTATGCTTGTGCTATACAGATGAAGCAGCCGCGGCTCCTGAAGGACAGCAGCTCACCCAGGCAGGCAGAGCAGCCCTGGCCCAGTGCTCTCAGCCCCACACTGGAGGCTCTCGGCCAGCACGCTGCAGCTCGTACCCCCAGGTGGTCACTGCACCTCTCTGGGTCTCCAGCCCTCATCCAAAGAGCACAGAAGCTCAGTGACTCTCACGGCACCTGGGAAAGCAAGTTTGTCAGCAGCCTGATATGAGGGCCCATCCCTTCAAACTACTCTGATGCTGATGGCTGAGTGAGGTTGTATAGAGTGGTTTTTTCTTTGTTTTGATTTTGAAAATGTCTGTTTTTCTTTACTGTTCATGAAGGAGAAAACTGTTCCTTCAGTAAATAACTATATCTCACCTTAAAGACAATGAGACAGCTCAGTGGTTAAGTGCACGAGGTCCCCCATATCTCAAGCAGATAAAAAGAAATGCATCTGATTTTTTTTTGAACAATTGCTTCTAGAAGAATTTTATTTATCTAGTCTAAGTTTGTACAGTCCTGCCAGGGGCAAGACCAGGGCACAGCACTGGGCACAATACTAGAGAGACCAAGTTGCCACCCTCAGGGCGCAGCTACGGTGGTGGTGGTGCTCACAGGCATTTTTAGAAATTCTCTTAGGAACATCTGTTAGGGCTGCAGTGGTAAAATGCGTTTAGTGTGACACCTGCATTAAACCCCTAGCACATGCACACACTCATACACATGCACAGGCAAAGGCACCTGCTGGTCTTGTCATGCACATGGTCAAGTGGCTTCCAGGGCCTCAAAGAAGTGCCCAGTGCTGATGAGCGTACTTCTCATAAGTGTGGAAAGATGGGGTTCTCAAATACCGCATACCAGATGTCTGAGCTGAATAAGGCAGTGATGCAGATCAGGAGCGCGGCTTTGGGTTTTTTTGGTTAGGTTTTGTAGTTAGGACATTGCAGACTCAGTATACAAGGTCTCACTGTGTAGTCTGGACTCATAGTGATCCTCCTATTTACAGCCTCCCAAGTGCTGGAATTACATGTGTGCACCACCATGCCCATTATCATTCATCCTGTCAGTGTGTCCCAGGGGTGGCATTGGCTGGCAGGCTCTGAGATCGAACTCCTGGCCCCATCATCTTCGTAAGCAGGTGCTTTAATCTTTTGAGCTATTTGGCTGGCTCCGGAAGCACAGGTTTGGATGCAGTAATCCACAGCATTACGTGCTAGTGGTTCTCATGCAGACTGCAGTGCTCACTAGCAGCAAGGACAATACACACAACTCTGTGGAGTTCTAGGGCACTTCTAGGGGAATGTTTGTTAATGGGGTTCTTAATAAATTGGAGTCCTGAGGGCCAGCAAGATAGCTCAGCACACTAAGTGCCTGCTTAGGCAGTGCAGGGTCTGGGTTTCCATCCCTCACACCACAAGCCTCGCTGACCTCACCCCCCAGGCGTGCTGTGCTGGCCACGGAATGCGGGCATTGTGGCGTACAGCTGTAATTCCTGTGCAGGGAGGCTAAATACAGGAGGATCACTGGGTCTGAGCTGCATGGTGAAACATTATACCAAATACATTAACATAATGTATAGTTAAATATATAAACAAATAAATTGGAGTCCTGGAGGAAGAAAGAGGTGTTGCTCTCCTGGTGAGCCCTGTGGCCTCGCCCATGAGCAGAAAGCAAGGCAGAAGCTGTGTTGGGCCCAGCGTGGGCTGACAGTCCTGTTCGCCCACAGAAGTTGTGCGCCGGCACAGCCATGATCAAAGTACTCTGAATAACGTGTCTTTGGCTCTAGGTTGTGACCTGCAGCTTTTTCAATATCTGTGTTGAGGGCTCCTTCGGATATTCAAGAAGCTTGACATGGAGACTCCCTCGGCAGCTGGGAGTGGTTGGTTGCTGGCTGACAGGAATAGGGTGGAAGTGCAGGTCGGACACTGGCCCTCACTGGGTGCCTGATACGAAATGGAAAGGGCTTCCCTGGCAGGACCCTGGCAACTCTGCCACCCCGTCAAGCCTTGGTCTTGTTCACAGATTGTGGAGTTCAGGCCTGAGTCCACAGCACAGTGCATGTCAGAGTGGAGGATGTGGAGCTGCTATTTTTCCAAAATGTCTGTAGGGGGAGCCATTTCTCCACCGAAATTAGAAGCCTGTCGGTTGAAGACTGCTGACTCTGTAGGGTGCATGTGCCTTACTTTGGCATATTTAATGTGTTCATCATAGGGTCTCAGTATGCAGCTTGGATTCATAGTGATCCTCCTGTTTTCGGCGTCCCCAGTGTGGGGATTGCAGGAGTGTGCCACCACTCCTGAACTCGGTGGCCCGCTATGTGGCCCTGGGGTGGGAACAGCAAGGACTGTGGTACCTGGGATTGAAGCCAGGTCCTTGAGGTTGCCAGGCAGGTGCTTAGATAATTGAACTCTCTCCCTGGCCCCCTACTCAGAGTTCTAAGGAAACATTTGGTCCAGTAGACTTTTGAAAGCGATCATACTCAGAAGAGATATTGGCTGGGACACCAGGTGGGGACCCACCTGCTGAAACCAAGGGTGCCCGGTGTCCCCTTTGCAGCCTTTGGCCTCTTTCCATGCTCTGTCTCCCTCCTTGCTGTTGTCTCTCTTTGCTTTTGCTCTTTATACAGTCTCAAGGTGCCTCCATTTTCCTTGAAAGCAGGAGTTGTGACGCCTCCTGCTTTGCTCCTGTTACTCAGGACAGCTTTTGCTATTCTAGGTCTCTTCGGGATCTATATGAATGTCAGGCGTGTTTTCTATAGTTGTGTGATGAATCTTGTTGGTGTTTTGATTGGGTGACATTGAACGTGTCTGTTTTGGGAGTTATGGCCACGTTGCCGGTATTGGTTCTGCCTATGCAGGGGCAAGGGATCTCTGTTTTCTAAGGTCCTCCTCAGTGTTCTTTGCCTGAGCGCTGTAGTTTTCACTGTAGAGTTCTTTCACCTCCTTGGTTTTGTTCTTTCCTAGGTATTTCATCTTTCCTGACTTTGTTATGTATGATGGTCATAATGTTTTCTTACTGTGTTTATTATTGGTATACATAAATGTTAATTTTTGTGTTGGTTTCATATTTGCTATATTACTGAAATGTTTATGAATTTCAAGATTTTTCTGTGGAGTTCTCTGGGTCTTCTATGCAGAGCATAATGTCATCTAAAAATAATAACGTGACTTCTTCCTTCCTATTCTTATCCCTTTTCTTTATATCTTTGCCTGCATGCTCTGGCTAATATTTGAGTATTGTGGTGGGCAGAAGTGTTGATATGGGCACCCTGTCTTGTTCATGATTTTAGAAGGAAAGCTTCCAGCTTTTTTCTGATGTAGTAACATTGTGGCCATTGTTTTGTCATCACTGGCTTTGATAGATTCAGGTAAGGTTCTCCGGTACCTAGTGTGTACAGAGTTTTCATCATGCCGTGGGTTAGATACTGTCAGAACCATCTCTTTTTTACTTCTCTTCAGATGATCATGTGCATTTGTCTTTACTGTGGTTTATGTGGTGTATTACATTTATTGATTTCTATATACCGTACCATCCTTGCAATGCTGGGATGGAGCCTATTTGGTTGAACATGTATGATTTGTTAGATGATGTTTTGCAATGATGTACTGGACGATGATACTGGTCAATGTTTCATTGAGGATTTTTTCTTATTTATGTGCTTATTTGTTTTACATTTGGTACAGGATCTACTGCACAGATAGGACACATAGTGATTCTCCTGTTTTTAGCCTGCCAAGCTCTGGGATTATAGGTGTGTGCCACCACGCCCTGTCTCAATTGCCACCTCAGATGGAACCCCATGCTCTGTGCTTTGCCTAAGCAGGCACTTTAGTCCACTGAGCTATCTGGCCAGTCCTCATTTATGCTTATTAAGGAGCTTTGTATATAGTTTATATATACATACTTGGGTTTTTTCTAGATTTGAGGTCAAAATGGTGCCAACTTCCCCAAAAAGACTCTGTAAACACTCTTTCCCTTATGGTTCCTTTGAAGATTTCAAAGAGTATTTGTGACATGTCATCCTCAAAGATTTTATAAATTTCATAATAAATCTGTCAGATCATGGGCTTTCTTTCCAGGGTACATTTTTTACTTCCACTTGTTGTTTGTTGGATGGCTGAAAGGTATTTTCACATGTGAGGCCCCCCAGGGAAAAGAAAGAGCACAGAGTTGACATTAAGAACAACAGCAAGCATAGCTCTTTATTGTTCCACTTGTATACGCTGGCCAGTAGCAAGGTTTCCATTCTTGTGTCTGTCTTGGCTGTGTAGCTCATGCAAGGCTGTCTATGCTGAGTCCTGCTTAGGTAAGTGTACCCTGCTGTGCACCTGCTCTACAGAGGGGGGCATGACTTCACCTGTCGTCAGTCACCCCAGGCTTTGGAGCAGTCTGAATTGGCTCTCCACACTGCCCCAATTTCATTGTTTGTTACTGGATTGTTCAAAATATTTATTTCTTCTGGGTTTAGTTTTTGTACCTTCTAGGAAAGGTATTCATAGAAGAATCTAAGAAATCTTCAAGATTTGTAAATTTGTGGCATACAGTTTTCTGGACTTTGACAATATCTGTTGCAATTTTGCCTTTTTCATTTCTAATTTCTTCGATGGGAGTTTTTCTCTCTTTTCCTAAGCTTGGCTAAAGGTTTATCTATGTTATGTATCCTTTGAAAGAACCAGCTCTTTGATTTATTGATATTTTTTGGTGTCACTCTTTGGTTTTTTTTTTTTTTTTAGTGTCAGTTTCATCAGTTCATCTCTGATCTTTAGGATTTCCCTTCTCAATTTCCCTTCTCAATTGGCCTTGGAATATTGTTATTTTTTTAGAATGTTGAGATTCCTCATCATGCTATGTATTCAGCCTCACTCTGTCTTTCTAACACGAGCACTGATTGTAATAACCTTTCCTCTTAGGGGTGTTGTCACTGGGTCATGCAGGTCCTGGTGTGTTGTAATGGTATCATCGAATTCCAGGAATAGTTTGATTTCTTACTTGATTTCATCAGGGCCCACTGAGTGTTCATGAGTGTGTTATTAATTTTCCAGGTATTTGTCCTTTTTTGCAGTTGACTTCTATTTTCATTGCACAGTGTCTGATAATAAACATAGGGTGATTTCTCTTCTATTTATTTAAGCAGGCTTTGTGGAATAGTCTTACAAATTATCACCAACACAAATATTATGGGTGACCTCAATGCCCCATTTATACAAAGGGCTAAATCGTTTTAAAAAAAATCAGTAAATAAATATCACAGTTGACCACATCCTTGAACATTTGGAGTTGTATTACATTTCTACAGATTTTGCTTTCTTAGGGCAATAGAATACACATTCTTCTTAGCAATACACATAAATTTCTTTTTTTATTTTTCAAATTTTCTTTTAATTACTTCTAAATACTTAATTTTGTAAAAATAATTAATACATACATATATTTAAGAAATGTTTAAAAGGTCCTACAGATAACCCACTACTATTATGGACTATTGGACTATATTGGATTATTTTGCTGAATTCACACACCTACAATATTTAAATGGCAATGAAATACCCATCTCTGACAAAACTAAACAAAAATGGGATATGAATGAAGGACCATTTTGTATCTGTATATAAAAAATAGGATGAATACATAGCTACTTTCTCTTAATTCAATGAGAAGAAAGATTTGTATTAATAGTATTTGGACAGGGTCTGCATCTTGTACTATGAATAACCACTCCGAAGGCAACAATATGCAATGTATTATTTGTTGAAACTGTCCTACTAATTGGTTTTTAACCTGTCTGATTGCTATTAGTTTCTCAATAAAATTAATAAAAAATATTATGGAAGTGTTAAGATCCTTAATCCTTATTTCAGACAAATAATACATAAATTTCTTAAAAATAAAACTAAGGCTAACTGAAGTTAGAGAAAAATTGGAAAACAACAATATGTAATATATTAGTTATTAAAACTATCATGCTATTAAATTAATAAAGAAACTGCATGTGGAATAACAAATTTATTTATAGAAATCATAATAGAAAAATCAGTTTTTTGTTTTGTATTTCTGGCATTTTAATTTTAATGTGTTGTTTTCGTGTCATGGTTGACATTCTGCATGTATATGTTGACCTATTTTCCCCTACAGTACATGGGAGTTTTTCTATTATGATTTCTACAAATAAATTTATTATTCCATGTGTATCATCTTCTGGTTTTTCTGTTACTTCAGTTAGGCTTAGGTTGGTCTTAGTGTCATCTAAAAGCCATGGAATTCATTAATTTGGAGTTGAAAATTTGTCTTTTCAGGTTCTAGGTTCTATGTGGCAGGCACTGTTTTCATTTTATTATCCGATTTAAGAACAAGCATTTGAAGCCAGGCGTGGTGGCGCAGGCCTGTAATCCCAGCACTCGGGAGGCTGAGGCAGGAGGATTGTTGTGAGTTCGAGACCAGCCTGAGCTACAAAGTGAGCTTAAGGCCAGCCTGAACTGCATAATGAGACCTTGTCTCAAAAAAGACAAAAAAAAAAAAAAAAAAAGAACAAGCATTTGAAAAATTGTGTGTAGTGTAGCAAGCCTGTAAATCCCAGCATTGGGGAGGCTGAGGCAGGAGGATCCCTGAGAGTTTAAGACCACCCTGGAATGCACAGGAAGCTCAAAGCCAGCCTGAGATGCTGTCTGAAAACAAAAGGGGGGATGGGGAGGTAACTCAACAGTGAGTCACTGGGTTCAATTCCCAGGACCAGAGTGAAAGAACAACGGGACTAAGCACTGTGATAAGAGAGATGGGTGACGGTTTCACCCTGAAGATTCTTGAGGTTTGAGGGAAATGAAGAGCCAAGTAATGGGGAGGCCCTGAGCATAACAGGCAGCATATTGCCCCCAACCACAGGAGTTGCTTTGGCCTCTGAAGAAACAGATGAAGCACCCTGGGACACCCCAGTGGGAAGAGGCTGAGCAGGTGCCATGTTCGGTCAGACAAGGAGGAGACAGGGCCACTTGCCTGCTCCCAAACAGAGTAACTTCCTTAATGATATTAATGCTAAAACAGGTATTTTGTGCAGGGAAGTTCAGTCAACTACAATGGGAAAAGACATTTTAAAATGCTTTTATTTATCTATTTATTTGTTTATCTTTTTATGGATATTTACATTGTTACTTGTGCTAAATCCAAGGCCTATCCACCAAACTGCATCACCAGACTTTTCTAGTTTTATGCAGTGCCTCGCTTGGGTGTTGCCCAGGCTGAGCTTGAACTCATGACCTCCTGCCTTAGCTTCCCACACTGCTGGGATTACAGGTATGTACCACCATGTCAGGCAAATGTTTCCCTCTACTATGGAAGAAATATAATATTTCCTAGAATATTTAGGAACACAATTGAGAATGAGAAAGAAGATTTGAATTACTCCACAGAGAAGCTGGGCCTTGTGGCATGCATCTGCTCCTGAGATATCCAGGAGGCTGAGGCAAGAGGATGGGAAGTTTGAGGCCAATCTGAAAGGCCTTGTTTCCAAATGAAATACAAGGGCCTGGGAATGCAGCTGAGTGGCAGGCTTTTGCCTCACATGCATGAGGCTCTGGTTTCAATCCCCAGCGCAGAAATACTATTAAATTAGCCACGCACTCACTGCTTAGAGGGCTTCATGCCCATAGGTTCCACATCTAGGGATGAGTGTTTTACAGTTGGAACCCTGAGGGCGGGGATGAAGTTTGTGGCCTCTGTGTGGTCTCAAGGTTCCATGTAACTGGAGCCTGGGGTCCCAGGGTGATGGCACTGGAGGTGGCCTAGTGAGAGGTCCCTCACTCAGGACAGCTAGATCACGGCCTTCAAAGGAACACTGAAACCTTTCTCTTTCTGATTCCTGGCTTGCTTTGACATATGCTTTTGCCATGTGCCATTCACCACAAAGTCCTTGACAGAACTAAGCCATGCCTTGGACTCTCCAAAATTGTGGGTTAAAAAACCTTTTCACTCTAGAAACTTAGCTGCCTCAGGCATTTCATTCTAGTAATGCAAAGCTAACTTATATGAACTGGTGTCCAGGAAATAATTCAGGACACAATTCAACCTGCAAGTACAGTAGTACCTTGCTTCATGAGTTCAGCTCTTCTCACAGTTCTGGTGAAAAATCAAACTGGACTAGAAGTACATCAAATTCAACAATCAGGTTGCATGTTGTCCTTATGGAGAAAATTCATTCAGTTCTCATCCAATTTGGTTTTTCAGAAGAATTATGGAATGAATTAAGTTTGTGAAATGTGGTCACAAACTTAAATAATAAAATCTTACAGTAATGTGCAAAACTGGAATCTAATAACAAGCATGCTAAAATTTCATCATAAAACGTAAACTTTCCTTTGTCCACACCCTCCTCCAGCTCACAGCATCCTTCTGCCTCAGTCTCCTCAGTGGTGGGAGGACACGAGTGTCCTTCCCCACCCAGAAAAGTCACAGCTCTTACCAGGTCAGGCCTGTAGACTTAAATTTGCTAGTGGGTTAACCATTTTGGGTCCAGTTCTTAGATTCTCACAGAAGTATGATTTACCCCATGTTCTGAGGACTTTTCAGAGTTATGAAACCAAAACTGAGGTGAGGACTGAGGCTCAGCCCACTGCAGCACCTACAGTGCTGATCTCCATTCTGTTTTCTTTCTTTTTTTTCTGTCTTCTCTTTTTCAGTTTCACTGCACAGGTCACCTTTTACTTGAACTCACATCTCCCGTGCTATTGAGACAGAATCGTGTGAGGCTGATGAATGACCAAGTGCCTTAGTCACTTTCCTCATTGCTGAGACAAAATACTTGACAGCCACCAATAAAAGGAGGAAACTTCATGTCCAGTTTCCTGGTTTCTCTGTGACGTCAGGCCCACAGTGCTGTGGTCCACCCTCCTCAGGGCATGTCAGTGCTGGAACTGGGAGACAAAGGAGACAGTCAGAGCTGAGATCTGTGGGGGATGATCCCAGCAAGCCACAGAAGGATTAGGGCAGGGGCTCACTTGTGGTACTTTCACATTCTGCAAAGCTTGGCTGATCCTGGCCTCTGGCTGTGGGGTTGGGGTCTGAGTCATCAGCCCACAACACTCTGAGTGTCCTTATCTGACCTGGCCTTGGCTCCTTGACCATGTCCCTCACCCAGTCAATGGGTACTCTGAGATGAAGCCAACCGATGGGTGCTCTGAGTCCTGGGTTAGCTGACTCCTCTCTAACATGGCACCTGGGCACACACCCTCACCAGGGGACACTGCAGAGGCCTGGACTCCTGTCACTAGCTGTTGTGTTGTAGCTCACAGCATCCACTGCTCTGCTCCATGATGTGGAGTTCTTCCTGGAGGCCTCTGAAGTTACCACCCTCACTAGGTCTCCATGGATTTAAGCCTCCTCTCCTCACACAAGTTGGGAGCTAGACAGAAAGTACACATTGCCTCTTCTTATCCACATCCAATACAGCTCTTGAAAAACTTCCAGAGGGGGGACCAGGAAGAAATGAAGATAAGGATCAGAATGCAGACAGGGGAGGTCACATGGAGTCCCACCTTCTGGTGAGAGAAAGAGTCACCCAATAACTGCAGTGGTTTTTTTTTTTTTAATTTTTAATTTTTTTTTCTCTCTCTTTCTTTCTTTCTTTGGTACAGGGTCTCACTTTGCAGGTTGGAGTCATAGTGACTCTCCTGTCTTAGCCTTCCTAGTCCTGACATTACAGGCATGTGCCTCCATGCAGGCTATTGGTAGCTGGCTCTGCAGGGCCATCATTATTGAAACTTTTAATAACTTGTGATTTGAAATCACAGGAATCATTTAAAACTTAAATTTAAATGTACATACATATTTTGGTGCAGAGAGATCTACCCATAGCAGGCTTTTGGAAGTTAAAACATAAAATTAGGAGGGAGAGACGGATAAATGAAAATATTGCCTTTTGAGAGAAAATTAAACACTGTGGTATTCCCAATGGGTATTTCCCATTGTTAATGGGCTCAAGAATCTTTTTAAAGGAACAAAGGCAGCAATCAGACTGAGTTGTTATTTAATCTCCAATGACTCCTTATTGCTTTTTAGAAGATTAAATATTTTATGCTCTACAAATATTTAAATTATCACTTCAAAACTCAGTGATGCATGGAACGGTGTGAGGTACCCACTGCTTCGACTGCTGGTGCCCAGGCATCTGATTGCACTGTGTCTGGGCCTGAAGTTCAGCCCAGCTGGAGAACTCAGCATTCGTGCAGGTGCCGGTTCCCTGCTGGGCAACCAGCAATCTGGAGCTCCTGGGACCCACAGAACCCATGAGCCCAGCGGTCTAGAAAGGCTTTTCTGGCGGCTGCCCCAGTGAGGACAGCACTGCAGGGAGTAACTGCACTGAAGGTCAAGGACCGCATCTGGGAGAAGACCCAGAAGTCCAGTGCATGGTGCAGGTGTGGCTGGGGGTGAGTAAGGAATTTACTCCCACTTGGAACATAGCATCACCATCTGATTCATGTTTAAAGATAACAGCATAGATGTAATTTTGAAAAAGTGGGATATTCCACATAGCCAGGCACATTGGTGCACACGTATAAGCCCAGCACTCTGGGAGGCTGAGGCAAGAAAATCACAAGTTTGAGCCCAGCATGGTTCCTGAAGAGAAGCAACACACAGGTCTCTCTCCACTGCTGGCAGACATGTCCTGTGGCCCCGGCTCCTCTTCCTCCTCTCCTCATGCCTCCCCTCTCCCCCTCCTCCAGCTGCGTTCTTGGAGGAAGCACCATGTTCCAGGCCCAGGCACACAGTACCCAAGACAGACATCAGTTTGGAGGTTAATACTCAAGATGCCACCTAAATAGAGCCACCAGGAAGTGCAGTTAATCCTCAGAAGTCTAAGCTGCAGGAGAGCTTCCCATGTGGAGTGGGAGAAGTCACCTGCTGAATGGTTTCCTAACAATCCCGGCCACTGGGAATAAGGAGGCTGGGGGAAGGACCTCCAGAGTAGATGGAATGGGGTGTGGTCTACACAGAAGTAAAGGTGACAAGGGACTAGGAGGCTGAAACTGAACATGGGAATCAGGAGGATTCAGGCACCAAACAGCCATGGACACTGTAAGATCCTCAGATTCATCCTAAGATTAGCAGGAAAATGGTGAGCTGCAGGGCCCTTTCTGTTGTGGGAGTGACAGAGACACAGCTTCCCACCCCTCATCCTGTAAGCAGGATCAGGAGGGTCATGAAATCTGCTAGGGATGCCGTGCACATGCATGCCAGTGTGTGTGTCTTCTCTTCTTATCATACCATGGACAATGTCCCAACGCAGTTCTTTTATAATACTGGGGATTGAACCTGGGGCCTCACGCACCCTAGACAAGCAATCACCAGACCTATTTTATATTTATTTTTGAGACTGGGGATTGAACCTGGGGCCTCACGCACCCTAGACAAGCAATCACCAGACCTATTTTAAATTTATTTTTGAGACAGGGTCTTGCTAAATTGGTCAGCCTGCCTCCAAATATGCCAGTATTACAGGAATATGACCACACTTGGCCTGTATGCACTTTTGTTTTGTTTCGTTGAGACAACATCTCACCAGGCATGTAGTTCAAGATGGCTTTAAACTCACTATATAGCTCAGGCTGGCTTTAAACTTGTAGTCATCCTCCTGCCTCATGCTCCCAGGTGCTGGGATTGCAGGCATGTGGTCCTTTTTCTTTCTTTTTGTCTTTTGGACACAGGGTTGGTTTCACCGCCCAGTTCAGGCTGGCCTTCACCTCATTTTGTAGCCCAGCCTGGCCTTGAACACCCAGCGATCATCCTGTCTCTGCCTCCCAAGTGCTGGATTATAAGTGTGTGCCATTGTGCCTAGCTAGGCATACAGTCTTGAATCTCTTTTTAGCAATTTATTTTACCAGTGCATACAGTGCTGCCTTGTGCTTTTTCCTCTGGACTTGTCTGTTTGTGGCACAAATATATGATTCTTGAAGTGGTTCCCTAGAGTGGGCAATGGTAATCCCCACACTAATGCTAGCTACAAAATACCACAGCGAAAATTCTTACACATATCTTTGATGCCTGCAGAATTCTGTAAGAGAAATTCCCATTGGCAAAGACCAATGAACAGGGTCAAAGACGGTGTTCATCTGGAATTTTGGCAAACATTTACAAAATGACTTTGATCAAGTTGACATCCAGCAAGGAAGTGACACTGAAAACCAAGGATCTCAGTAGAATTTTCATTTCTACCCTTTCATTATAAGTGAGTCTGAGTTGATTTGATGTGATTAAGGGCTAGTGGGATGATTAAAAATTACCCAATTAGACTGAGAAGAGAGCAAAAGACAGGAGTTGAAAATGACAATTCATTTTCCCAGCAAAGAGATTTGCCAAGCAGGTCTAATATTCTTTCTTTTCTTTTTTTTTTTTTTTTTTTTTGGTCTTTTTCAGACAGGGTCTCACTATGCAGTTCAGGCTGGCCTTAAGCTCACTTTGTAGCTCAGGCTGGTCTCAAACTCACAACAATCCTCCTGCCTCAGTCTCCCAATTGGGAGCTGGAATTACAGGCATGCACCACCACACCCAGCCTCCTTTCTTTCTTTTTTTTTAAATGTGTTTTTAGTGTAGGGTCTATAGGGTCTCACTAGACAGATGGGACTCTAGTGATCCTCCTGCTGTCAACCTCAAAGTGCTGGGATTACAGGCACATGCCACCTCACCCAGTCTCCACTGCTGTCTCAGCATGCCCCAGGGGTGGGGCTGACACAGCAGGCCAGGGGATCAAACCCCCAGTCCCTGCATCTTCCTAAGAAGGCACTTTAGCCCGCTGAGCTTCCTGGCTGGCCCTGCTCAGGATGTTTTCTAATGTCTGTCCTGAATCCCCCTGACTGAAAGCTGAGCTCATCATCTCTTGCAGAGCAGCTTTCTGCATTTCAATGTTACTAATGATGGGAAGTACTTTGTGTGATGCTCTCCCTCCTCACGTATCTGTGCTTCTTCCTTTGCAAATTCTACTATTCTCAGCACCTCTAGCCATGAATGATAACATTGTGTGTTTTTCTTGTTGTATATTTCACATTTCACAAATAGTGGCTCCATGACCTTCACTTCCAATTATATAAACAAATGTCTTTGGGCTTATTCTACCCTTCTCCCACTTGTCAAGTTTCTAAGGTTGTACATTGTTCCTTTAGCTTTTTCATTTCCTCTTCAAATTTCATTTTTCTATATTTAAGAAAGGGTCTACAGGGTCTCACTACATAGATCATACTCATAGTGATCCTCCTGTTTCCAACCTCCCAAGTGTTGGTAGGTATTACAGGCGTGCACCACCATGCCCAGTCTCAATCACTGCTTCAGTCTGACCTGCAGGTGGCGCCAGCACAGCACACTGAGGATTGAACCCTGGGTGCTATGCTCAGCCTAAGCAGGCACTTTACTTCACTGAGCTATCAGGCTGGCCCCAAATTCTAAATTGTAATTGAAAGGCCAAACCTCCTTGTGTTTGGGGCTTGTGCTAGAAATCCAGGTGAGCCATGATTAGAGTTGGAGGACCAAGCCTTGATCAGTTCATGTATGTGTAAACCCAGCTGAATCCCAGAGAGAAACACTTGAAATGAGGAGGGGAGGTGATGGAGATTGGAGACTGTCCTCAGCGGCACAGGAGGGATGTAGTACAATTCTCAGGTTCCAGAGAAGGAAGTCAAGCAAAAATTGTACATACTGTATGATTCAATTCACAGGAAATTATAAAAAATTAAAACGAATCTATGTCATAAAACAGATGAGAGGTTGCCTAGTGACTGGTTGTAGGGCAGAGAAATGCAGGAAGAAGGCACCGCAGAGGACAGGAGTAATCTCTTGGAGGCAGTGGGCAATATGCATCTTAATTATGGTGACTGCTTTGCAGAGTTGTACATATATCAACCCCCAACTAACTTTTTATATGTGTTTTATTATATGTTAATTAGTGAAGCTGATAAAAATATGTAATCAATGTTCCCTAAATTCTCAAACATTTTCTTCATCCTTCATTTCTTTTTTCCTTTTTTTCTTTAACCCAGGAATTGAACTCACTACTTTCTGCTTACCAGGTGGGTGTTGTACCACCGAGCTATAACCCCAGCCTTCAGCTTCCTTTTCTTAAAAGAGTCACTGGGGTCCTCCTCCTGGCATAGACTTCCTAGCTCCCATCACTGACTGACCTGTGGGCCTTTCCAGCACAGAATCATGAAGTGGATCTGCATGAAACTTTGTTATGGGCTCTAGGCCTCCAGTTGGACTTGTGGGAGGCACTGTCATAAAGCTCTAGATTTTCAGCTGGACTCATGTCTAGGCCCTCAGCTCAAGCCTTTAGTGTTTATGTTTGTGGATAGATCTCCTATACTTCTTATATATGATTCTTGGGTGGATCATTGTAACATACTTTCATAAAATGTGTCCTGTTATATTGTTCCCCTTGCAAGATCCCCATACCATCACAATTATTGAGCTACATCCTCAGTCTTTGTTGAACTTTTATTTTAAATTTCAACAGCGTCTTTCTAAATTTCCAGGTCTCTAAACTTGCCATCCTACTGCTTCAGCCTGGGGTTATTATATAGGCTTATCTGAGAAGTTGGTATTTAAAAGTCTTTCCTGAATGGATTAAATGTTGTATACAAAAAGTACCCATAAAACAATGCATGCTTATCTAACTTTAATGACAGAGAGGGCAGGGATATAATGAGATTTAGTCCTTTTGATAAGATAGTCACCCTCCACCCTAAGAATGAAAAACCAAAACAAACAAGAGAAAGACAAGCAAAACCAAATTACAAAATAGACAAATGAAATACCAAAGAGAAAAGAACTTATATGGGATGCCAATTAAAACAAAAGATAATCCAACTGAGTCTTAATTCACATTAACTAAGGTATGCCAGGCAACTAAAACTTTTGTTTAAAAAAAAAAAAAAAACTTTCCAATATGATGCCTCAGTGCTACCAGTGAAAGTAAAGCATAGATGGACTATGAGTAAGAGGTATTAAGCAATCCCATAAAATGACAAAAGAGAGCTAATAGTTTCAGTCTGGTACAAAACAGATACTTTTCTTTTTTTTATTGTAACTCAATGTTCCTTTTAAATTACTCCAATCTGTCATTCACTGGTGGTAGTTACTGGGCCTCTG